>JARFNW010066027.1:0-13661 GCA_031763155.1 Dirona albolineata | reverse complement strand
GCAGTGATAGGATTCGAACCCACGACCTTCACCATGAGAGTCCACTGTCCTAACCACTAGGCCAGCTCGCCTGAAGTGCGGTACTAATTATATCATAGCATGCCACAAATATAGATGTAGCGTGAAGCGAACAGAGTGACAATATGTCACCCTTCTGAATAGGACACTGGTTTATAGCAGGTTACTTCCCCAGCTGGCAAGCTGAAGCTGGTACACACTTTTACATCTGGGTCGAGTGAGGCAATTAGAGTTTAGTTTCTTGCCTAAGAAAAACAACAAAGTGACTGTGACAGGATCCGAACCCACGACCTTTGCCATGAGAGTCCGCTGTCCTAACCACCTCACGTCATACCCTCAATAGAAGCACACATCGAACGTTGACCTACCGTGAGTACTGGACGTACACATTGCCCCTCAAATGCCGTTCGTAGTTACAGCAGACTTTGAACTGTAGGACAGTCCCGACTGTCTTACACTCGGGAAGGACGTCATCGTAGAAATCTTTAAAGCCCTGATACATGTCACTCTCATCATACTCGAGGCTGATATCTGTTGGTGGAGGGAGAAAAGGGGGGGGGGGCAATGGTAAACTTCTCTCTTCTTTCTTTATAGCAATAATACTGCTAAGTGTCAAGTATCAGGTTCTATCATAACTTTGCTGCCTTTAATCAAATACTGGAGGTTTGAGTGTCCTGAGCAACTGTTTTGTATACAAATTATGTAACACCATTCACCATGAAAATGCGCCTTTTTTGGACAATAAATATGTGCCTTATTTCATTCTATCTTAAACTTTGACCTTGAAGATTGTTATTAATGTTATGGAATTAAAAGTGAAGTCTTTAGGAAGTTCCATAACAACAATGGAAAACAACTTTCATTGAACAACAACCACTCACTGGTGATAAAGTTTTTATATGTCTAGATATGAGTAATACTGAACAGCGTATTGCTTCTTGCACCAAACAAGGTTTATTAGCAGTGGGCTGATCCCCTGCTTGCATTAAAATCTTGACCCATAGATTTTCCACCTGTGTATCAGGCCATGTGTACTAGTGGGGCAGAGATTTGCACTTAACCTGGATGCGTTTTACCTGGGTCTGGGCATGGATGCATTCTGCCTTGTACACTGTCCTTGGCCAGACAGAGAGCTGGTCCCTACACTGTTTAATCATTGGTGTAATAGGGAACAGGGCAATTGAAAGTAAAGTATATTTTCCAAGAAAAACAACGAACTGGGGTAGGATTCAAACCCACGACCTTCGCCAAGAGAGCCTGCTGTCATGACATCTCCTCCATCCTGGGGTAGTAAATGTGCTACTGCAAAGCGCTTAGAGCATGGTGATGATCGTGGATAAACGCTATATAAATGCCATTCATTATTGCCTCCATCATGGTAAAAAATCCAACAGAAAACCTACGTACCGGTGTCCTGGTTGTCCACAACAGACTGCTCCAATTCAAAACAGGAGAACATTCCGACCATGAGGAGAGTACAACTGCTGTCTGGGTGGTCGTGGAATCGAGAACACCTTTTGACGAAAGCATGACAGGGGAAGAAATAAACGAACAAAAATTTTTTTTCTGTAAAAATAAATTAAAAAAACAAAACAAACTAAACAAATCAGAAACAATTCTTGCTTTAAATACCACAGCAATCGTAATTTCTAATTAGATGTGATCGATGCACAAAAGAAGAATATCAGCAAAATTCAAACTCCAAATAAATAGACAAAAAACAAAAAAAATATCTAGTTCGATCATTAAACACAAACATGTTTTAAAATCATTCTTAAATCACAGAGGACAGGGCCAAGCAAAAGCAAGGGCTTGGGATGACAACAAATGTAATCAATGATGACTTTAGCAGCCTGAACAGCAGTCAAAATTTGTAAAAACCAATAAAACCATAACAATAACATACTGGTCCCCAAATCGGCAGGTGGCCGTCTTCTTGAAGAAGGGGCATGAATCCACTTGTCTTTCCTGGCTGGGTTGTCTGTACTGTACAGGGGCGATGGGGTTGTGCCAAGCCTCCTGGGAACCAAGGTTACAAGGGGAAAAACAAACAAGTTAAAAAAACGAATGATTGAATACTACGTGGTCATTCCAAACCTGGGACAAATCCCCCAAAAAATATGTATGTTTTACTGATCCTCCTGCATTCAAATCTGAATAAAGTTGTTTGTTGTTTATCGAGTCCCCTTTATATCACAGAAAACAGTGTAGAGGCCAGCCATTTATCAAGCTATGAAGGATGTACATGACAAATGGAAGTTAATCCAAATGACAACAAGGACTAACACCACTCATCATCTTACATATATGGCTAGAAAGACTCTACATCAGAAATTAAAGACGAGCAGGTGATGAGCCCACCGCGCATGAATAAAGTACTAAGTAAATAAGTAAATGAATAAACAAATTTAAAAAATGGAGGCAATCTATTTAGAATTATAAAAGTTCAGGCTCCAACATAATTTCCGCTCCCTTTTAAGTATCTGATTTAGCCTGTTTCCTAGCAAGGGAAAAGTTAAACAAATCATTTCAAGGAAAATAATATTATTTTTTTTTACAATCAACTTTGAGCTTCTAAGAAGACTGAGAATGACATACAAATGGTAATTATAATATAAAAATAAATGAAGAGGGAGCGGGCAATGAAGGTCTAGTAGACAGAATAATAGTGGGATAATGTAACAGTTCCAGTGAGAGACAAGAACAGAAAATAGAAAAAAGATTTTTGTCGACCGGGGGAATTGAACGCATGCCTGCCATGGCAACTCTGCCTCGCCGTGAACAGAAAACAGCCCACTACCTCCAGACTAATCCGCCACCCTCTTTTCTATTTTCTGTTCTTGTCTCTCACTGGCACTGTTACATTATCCCACTATCATTCTAATTGTAATATAGTAATGGAAGTTTAAAAAAAATAAATATTAATAAATATAAAAATATTAATTAAGACAAATCCTGACATATAATATTTGTAATGACTGTGAATCCTGAAATCAGACATGATACACCTGACGACAAGTGGCAGCAATGACGGCAAGGTAGAAATGAAATTGGTAAAGACTGACAAAGGAAAGAAGACAATAATTATTGTATTCATGACTATCGCTGCAATAATATAATACCCTACATGTCTTACCGTGTTTTCATTGGCCGTGGCTTCCTTGAGTAACTTGTCCTAAACAATCAAAATACATCAATACAATAGAAGACATTGAAGAGCAGAGGCTGAGCCCTTGTGACAGGACGTAGAGGTGCAACAGCAGCAGCCATCATTTGCCGTTGTACTGTAAGGATCTGGGTAGCTATAAATGACTCGGTTAAGTTCCATGGTAAAATAGTGGTCAAAGTAAGGCAAAAATATGTTAAAGAATGTGAACAAAAAATCAAAAAAGTAACGAAAATGTGAAAATGTATAACTTGATCTAATTTCTATCACTTTTTTTTCCCCCAAGGGAAATAAAAAAGGAAGTATGTTTTAAGCTTTAACTTTAATACATCTTACTTATCACAAAACTTATTGGGTTGTTATTGACAGAAGAAATAAACAAACAAAAACGTAACAAAACAAAAAAAACCTGACAAAAATAAAATCATTGACAGAGATGCCATTGAAATATAAATTCCATGAAATTTAAATGAAGGATGAATACTGTTGTAATTATCATCATCATCATTAAAAGATACAATGAGTCAACAAAGAGATCCACGATAGTAGTGTTGGCGCTGCATTCGTATCCACAGTCAGCGTTCATATCAGTTAAGGATCCTGATTCTTCAGCTTTCACAACTTACAACGGAAAAGACCTACCTCCAACTTATAATAATCATAACTCTAGTAACGTACATGACATTTGTTTGCAAGTCTTAAAATCAAAACATATTTTCCATACAAAATAAGATAAGGCAAGGTGATAAGATATAAACAAATATTTTGATGTAATAAAAGGAATGTGGTATTGTGCCCTCATTTGAATTATCTGGTAGAGTAGGTTAGATATAATAATCGTTTCAAAACAATAGCACATTTAAAATTTGACTACTATAAAGCTGTAATCTGTATCTACCATTCTATACATGTACTTTTTGTTATTGAGACAATGGGTTGACCATCTGCTGTTATTGAATCTTTTTCGATCCAAAGACGATAATTTGGGTAGGTGGGGCTGCATACATACACAGACCATACGTTAGGATATTTTGGCACTCTCATATATGGCATTGGATATACCCACAACATAACGTGATTATAGCGATTCTCAGCCTGCACACGTCTTATCAGTTAACGTAGCGTCTGTGTATACAGCCTCACGTAGACTGTAATATGCTGAGAGCTTTTGATAGAAGTAATCCTCTACTTTTATGTATTCCTGAGACCCAGAGATCAACACATCAGACTGTAGACCGTCATGACACTAACTATATATCTCTTCCCACAATTGTATAAAATAAATCATAAACGGTAATCTAAAATAAAGTACTCATGAACGTAGTGTATATATATTATGTTAAATGCAAAAACCATAAACCAGGATATAATCTGTCCGTCCATTGGAGAAATACTTTCACCTGCTTATCACGTTTTTCTTGCTCCTGTTTTTCTTTCTCCTCTTGCTCTTCTCTCTCCTTCTTTTCTGTTTCTTCCCATTCTTCTCGAATCTTACGCTGAAAAAACAAACAAACGAACAACAAACAATGTAATTATAAAAAAGAGTCAACCCCCCCCCAAAAAACCCAGACAAACAGAACAAAACCCACCAAAACAATTTGCCATATATATAATTCCTAACAAAGGAATGAGTGAAGGTTGCCAGAAGTAAAAAATCTAAATAAAAGGAATGAATATAAAAAGATAATAATGGTATAGCTTTGAGTGAAAAACAATTAATATTATTTGTTTCACTTTTAATATTGATAAAAAACTTTTATTTAAACCCTGTAAAACCCACACCAAGTCAGAAGCGTCTCTTTTACAGTATGTATTAAAAATCTAGGTTGTTCCCATCATTATCCATGTTGCCGGACACTTTCAGCCTCCTATCACGCTCTTTGTCTCTCTTCCTTTGAATCATATATATATAATAACTTCTATTACAACATGTCATACCTCTATCTCTTCCTTCCTTCTCTTTTCTTTCTCCTCCCATTCTTTCTTTGCCTGAAAAGCCAGCTGGGCCTGCCTCTCTCGTTCCAACCACTGTGCATGTTGTCTGACACTTTCAGCTTCCTCTCGCGCTCTTTGCTTCTCTTCCTCTGAATCTGTTGCAGAATTGTTTTCTGAAAATATGAATGTTTGAAATTGAAATACCAATTTATAAAAATGGTGTTAATTTGGGGGAGAGCAAAGGTGGTTATCTCTTTTTTAACTTTAATATAAATATGAAATACATAGAGCTACTTAATAGTCTTCCTCTCAATAACTCTGTATCGTTGGCAGCTGATAAACTTCCACAGCCTCTCATTTTCTAAAAATATAATGATACAGCTCATCATTTAATTGATGGTATTGCCAGTTTTGTTTATATCTTTATTCTAAAAACACTAACAATTACCTTCAATACCTCCCTCTTGGTCTCTTTTCTTAGCCTCTACAGTTCTTATGGCTTTTCGTTTCATCTTCCTCAGGTAAGCCTTCCATTTCTTGTGACTGAAATAACAAGATGTTATATTGTAGTGATTTGAGACGATCTGATAAAGTGATAGCCTGTTGTTTACTCTGTTGCTAAGAATACGTCAGCCCTGTGTAAACTGTGTTTGTTGTCATCTGTGTGTGAGTGTGAGTGACTACACACCTAAAAACCAAGAAGTTCTAGAAGTCATGTATATTATTGTAATACTCTGAAAGTTTTAGGCCAGCCTAAAAGTTAGGCCGGTCGTTTCTACTCTGACTCTGGGGTCAGAGTCAGAGTAATATTCCCTTACTATTACTAGCCTTACCGTCCTCGACCGCCACGAGTTGGAGCATGGGATGACAATGACAGGAAAGTTTTATTTTCTAGCATTATATTGATAGATCTCTTCACTACAATTCATCATCTGGTTGAGCATTATAATACCAATACAACTCCTTTCTTGGAGTTGGAGGCGGAGGTGGTGGGGGAGGAGAGGGAGAGTCAGCAGAACGAACGTGCAGAGAGAAGGGAAAACTTGAAGAAGAAAAAAATTGTGAGCAAAAGTAAAACAGGCAAATTTGGCAAAGTAAGGAGATAGACTATAGAGATTTTAATAGGTACAAATTTATATTTTTAAATATAACTTCAATTTCAACCAATCTCAATTATTTATTCTATTCATTTTTATTTTTATGAATGTGAAAATTGTGGTGTGGTCGTTTGTTTCGCTGCCTTTTTTGTTGAGTTTGAGATGACATAGTATGAGATGCCCAAATTAACCAATTTTCAATTCTATTTTCATAACAAATATCATGTTATTTAAAATATAGAATTCCAACCTCATTTTTAGAGGAATTGTACAAGTTTCAATCGTTGTTGTTGGAGATGAATCGTCTGCCATCGTTGGTCATTCGAACAAAACTAGACAAGAAGGTTCTACTTTAGAAGGGTGAAGGGAGATTACTTTGAAATTGAATTACCTACTTTTAATCCACAATAGGCGAAGGGGCGTCACTCTTAATTTTGGTATGGACTTATCAGGATTACCAGTTTGGTGTTCTTTTAAGACACCAGACTCGAGAAATATATTATTTGCTTAGCCAAGATGTTGCATGTTGAGTGAATCGAAGTGTCCATTGTAAAATAAATGAATTTAATAGACCTACCTGTGGTCTAAGTATTTAGGAAAAATCACAACTTAGTCTAACTATTGCACACACTGACACTTTTGTGTTTAAAATTAAAAGCCCCGCCCCCCATAAAAAAAGCTCAAGACCCGATTTGGTACCTTTTCCCCCTTTCCACTGGCAATCATGTTGGCCAAAATGGGAAAATGTAAACAAGCTGTTGCCTATCACCGGACCTCTATCATTGGTCTCGATACCAATAATACGAGATTATTTAAAATCATGAAGCTGTCCGTTTAGAAAAATCATTGTAGTTTTATTATTTCGTCTCTGAGCTGAGATGGCTTCCTCATGGAACTTAGGAGATTGCATTATTGAGGGAATTGGAAATCCTAATGCTCATCATGCAAAATCCGAGGAACATTTTGCACGTCTCCCATCGCCATCATCAGCCTATCTTGGAGAGACCATCAAATATGATGTTGTCATTCGAAGGCCAAATCTAGTCGATCACCTTCATTGGAAGAATCTTGTATCGAAAATATTATGCCAAGTACTACTTGTCCCTTTAGAGGAAAATCTCAATTCATGCGCTCAAGAGACTGCTTCTTTACATCAAGCGAAACTTAATAAACATGATTCTAATTCTAATTCTGGTGCTGAAAATAATCGCCATCAACAAAGCCACAGTGAAAAAGAATCTCAGTGTAACTTGGTCTCCACATTTACTGGCAATGTTGTCTCTTCATTAACAGAACAGGTGATTTCTATCTGCCCAAGCATTTAATTTTTCTTTCAGATTTCAATGTTTCGTTTGTGTGTGTGTTACTCTGTTACTCCTGTTACTTACTACTAGTCTATACTTGAAATCAATACAGTTCAATAGTGCTAGTATCTAGTACTAGTAGCTGGATAATTATATTAAATGAGGTTTGGTAGAAGAGAAAAGCATGCTATTACACATACCATGATGAAGTATCTCCCGTAAGTGGGTATATATATAGTATTATATTCATTGTATCTGCTACTTCCCTTGGTGTGGACCATATACACTATTATAATACTCAATTTCAATTGATTTCAATTTTGAAAGGTGGACTGATGAAATCATTTTATAAAGATAGAATTCAGACAATTCAATCTGGTGAGTAAATTAAATCTCTTTTCATGTCTTTCACCAGGATGCCCTGTCCAAGCCATATTTTAGAGATGACGATACATTTGTCTTTCCGATGTCGTCTAGTCTGCATGAACTTTCAGGAGTCTTCCATTTCATTGAGCTGAGAATAACCCTTTCATTATTCAGTCTCAACGCTGGCAGTTGCCAGGGGCTGTCTCTGGAAAATAAATCTGGTCCTACGGCAGAGAGTGCAGACAGCGGAGAGGAGGAAGTCGACATCTTTGAAGAAATGGGGAAGAAAAGTGGGTGGTTCAATATTTTTATTTTTTTATTTTTCTATTATTTAAAATCCAATACTAATAATATACTACACTACTGAAGAGTTATTTCTTTTATGATGTTTAGGTTTTTTTCCCCACTTGCATTCAAGTTCATTTTTTAAAAGTTTTGTGTCTTTGCTTGATTGCATTTGATTTATAAGAAAGTCTCAGAACTAAAAAAATTACTGTCTTGACATATATGTGGCCTCTAGATGTCTGTGTTAAAAAAAAATCTAATTTTTTTAATTTAACAACGTTGATGATTAATTTCCTTCCTTTAATCTCTTCTTGAAACCAGACGGCAACCGTTCCGACAACAGCAAGCAGACAAGAACAAATGATGAAGCATCAGGAACGAATAGGAACAAATTGGATGAAAACATTTCACATGAACAAAGTGGAATCCATTCTGTTGTAGAGAAAACTGGTAATCTATACACATGCCCAATCCCTTTAAAAAAATTGTTTTAAATGTAAAATAATTCCCATACAACTGACTATGTGTCAAGTCATCACATTATCTATTTTTTGCATTCCTAAATTTCTTGACCATTCGCTTATGGAATTCTTGGTCATACAAGGCCTGTGGTATGATGCATGAAATAAATTAATTTAGGGAGTGGGCACTGTTAGTGATAGAAAACAGAATAATAGTGAGAAAATGCTGCAGTGTCATTGAGAGGCTTAGTTGGTAGCGAGTCAGTCTGCTGTTGTCTGCAAGGCTTGGGTTCAATCCCGCCTTTTGGCAATCTTAAAATAATTTTTTTTTAAAGTTAAGACATTGCACTAAACACGCTAATGGTGGGGGTTCGAGTCTGGCTTTCAAAATTGTTTTTCTTCTCTGGGCAAGAAAACGAATTCCTATTGCCTACATTGCCAATTGTGATTTTGCATCATTATTCACGATGATACATGCTCCTTATTTCATTTTGAGTGATGAACATTTTCCCGATGTATACACATATATATTATATATATTTATATACAGTAGTCTCTGCCTAAGTGCACGGTCCACCTAAGTGTACAGTTTTGCAGCGAAACCGAATTTTTACTATGTAAAGTTACCCCTCTAAGTGCACGGTTGCTCAGAGTGGACTCCGCTTAAGAGCATGTTTTGGCTCTCAGTGACCCAAATTTGTCTGACATTTGTGATCGAAATTACCTGTTTATAACTATTTCAACCAAACCAGTAATGTAATTTATCAGCCAGACACGGTGTGTTAAATCACAACCCTTCATTTTGTTTAGAGACGCAGTATTAGGAATTGTTTTACCTGCCGCACTGTTCCAGGCTTGCTGAACTGACACTCGGCCGGGAAGTTATTGCACAATGCGACACACACGGTTGCCTTCTATAAGGATGACCGTCAAGGATTATGTCTGTTTCAATTTTTAGCTCTTCAAATGAGATATTTTTTTTCTTCTTCAAATGAGATGCCAACTGTATGATACAAGTCTCACATGTTTTGTTGCGATGTGCACTAATGTACACTGATTGGCTTTCAATGCGGCTATTGTTTTCCTTCATGTAATGTTTAGTTGTGAGTTTGTGGGCGGAGTTTTGGATCAGTGAAACATTAGGGTGGTACTGCCCATTGCGTGGATGAAATTAATTCTTTTGAAAAAGACTTATCACTGGTTAAATTCACTTGGTTGGAAGGCGGAGTTATTGATCAGTTGACCGATGCTGACATGGTCTTTATAAGTGATCATAATATGTCACAACCTCGCCTTCCCTGGCCACGATTTTCATCTTCGCCTAAGTTCACGGTACACCTAAGAGCATTTTTTTTTGGTCTCCTGACGACCGTGCACTTAGGCGGAGACTACTGTGTATATATATATATATTTGTGACTTGATTTTAATAATTTTGTTGTCTTATCGCTTTTTTAAAAAATTCCAGTGATACAAAGGATCAAAATCCATTCTTCTCCTCACCTAAGACTGAGGCTGGCAACTGCAGGACAGAAACGTTTTCTTCTCTTGACAGGTATGTATTTTTATAGAATTCATACAGAGAATACATAACAGTTTCCTAAAAAGACAAAACAAAACACAAATTTGTTTAGATACTATGTATTCAAAGGATAGAATACTAATCATCCTCGCAGTTTAGAATATGAATAAAATGATAGAAAACACAGATGTATTCCATGAACTGCTCCGAAATGAAAACTTTGTAGGATGCTGAGTGGGTCGAAATTATGATATAAATGGTCAGAGAAATGGCTTAATTGTTTTGGTGAAAATGTTCGTTAGGGAAGATTTACTGAGAGGTAATTGTCAGTTTGAATTTGATGATATTTCTGGTGATTTTTGTTGTTTCATACATAATCTCACAGTCAGGGATCACGCACAACACTTAACGCCTGTTACTGTGTCTGTCATACAGATTCTATAACTTCTTATAATATGAATAAATGGCTTTATTTTTCAATGTTGTTAACTTTTGCATCCAGTCGGGAACCATTCAGAACGACAGATGGTCATCAAGAGCATGGACCTTCTGTCTGGGACGTCGTCTATCGAGGAGAAGTGTGTCGGCTCTTTCAATGACAGGTAGGTAATGGGAGCTGTCGGCGTTTGGTGGGTTACATTAGGATTTGGTATGTGTGTGTGAGAAAGAGAGAGAGAGAGAGAGAGGGAGAGAGAGAGGGAGAGAGAGAGAGAGAGAGATATATATGTTAACTAACACTAGGCCTACCACAGAAACAACAATGTCAAACTGTACTGTTATTTTTTTCCTTTCTTTCTATTGGTTATGCACGTGTCTATATAAAATTTTGGTAAATGTGTACTCTAAATATGTTTATTATTTTAGACCTTAGATTTATCAACATTTTCTTTTTACATTTACCTCTTCGACTATATTTTTATTCATTTGTTTTTTTGCATCAAAGATCGTACACGAAGTGGGAGAATTGCCACCACCTGGTCAGTCTGGAACATCCCAGAAAGAACGTTGCCTTCCCGGCCATTGTCAGCCCTCTGGAGGAGCTCAGTCTCATCTACAGGTTTCATCTGTCCTCGTCTATTTCCGATATGGTAAGAGATGAAGACGAAAAGCCTGAAGTGAGGTTTAACAATAATAATAGTAATAAACATTTTTATAGCGCCTAAATCCATCTAACGATGCTCAGAGGTGCTTAACACCTTCTAGTTACATTAAAACGTACAAATTAATAGGGGCACATAACATTATGACTTAATTACAAATAGGAGGAGCGAAAAAGTTCAGTCTTCAAAGATTTCTTAAAAGAATACAATTAATACAATTTTTATGTACTCCTCCTGAGGTATTAGCATTTGACAAGCATCTTTCATTGCCGTATATCTGATGTCTTTACCTGCCTGAAACTACTGATTTTGAGTCCTTGGGAAAGAATCTTTATACATTTTTTCCTCACCCGACCTCAATGAGTACCTGGCTGCAGGCAGAAAAATATATTGTCAGTGTGTTAGTATGATGAGGCCTAACAGGCTAGTCTACTGTGTGCTCCCTAGGGAGTTGAGAAAGACATTGAATGAGACGGCCTGCCGGGGGATAAGTGATGTTAAGTCTGTGTGTGAGTCTGTACGTGTTCCGGGGTGTAGAACTATAAACCCATCATTATCTTTATATTGTGCATCGTCCTTTTCCACCTTGCCCAGGAGTTGTCGTTGAGATGCAGTATCAAGTGGACGCATGCAGGGGCTACCAAAGAGATCACCACCATTTTCAAGTAAGTTGGGTTTTTGTTTTTTAATATATATATATATATATCTCACGGCGTAGAATTTTGCCCAAAAACCGCTACTTTAGTTGGAGCCAACATCTGGTTGTAATTGTCTCCGCCCGCTGCATTCCATCGGTCAACGCTGGAGCGTAGCGTGAAAACGAAAACATCGCACTAATTTTGACGCATATCGTGGACGTGCCATTAATTAAAGATGCGCCACGGCAGTCGGTACCAATGTTTCATACATTTTTACCACATCTATCAAAAGATAAAGACGTGTTGTGCATTTTAGTGAAAGGCCAGTGTTTTTACGATAATTCGTTCAAATTTTACAAAGCGGCGCACAAAGTGTCTATTTTATTCAACATTCGTTCTTTTTTACACTAATTATCTATCTTGTTTTGTAAATTACGACATTCTGTATTGCCGGATAAAATTGATTTTACTCAAACGTGAAGTGTGATCATTGAATTTTGAGACTGTGTAAGTTTTATAATGTTAGCTAGTTTGTAGATGTCGTTTGTGAGTGGTTTTTCATCAAATCTGATCTGACATACAATGCCGTTCTACTAAGAATTGATGCATCATTTTCGATATATCGATGATTGATAAATCCTCATTTTGTGCATTGAAATAATAATTATTCATAATAGGCAGGTGTAGTAATAAAGCATAAATTCTATATTAATTGGCAGACCGCTGACTAGCGTTGATTTTTTATTTTAGATATTACTAATTGAATTATGAATGTAGTCGATATATCGAACATTGCATTTTAGCTGTTAATAATATATTGGTATTGTTAAATAACGTAAGTTGTGTCCCTCTTTTAGGAATGTTGTGAACTTTAAATTAGAACAATGAAGCACACACTCGAAACCCATGCCAGATCATTAGATGAACTATGTCGCTGATGTGGGAGACTTAATCTAAACACCAAACTGAAAAAGCAAGACAGAAAACCACGTTTGTGTAGTAGTGTCACGGACGATGTTGTTTTGATTTTTGGATTAGACATTACACAGGACCAAGAGGGTTTCCAATCAAAATATATATGTGTTAAGTGTTCCGCGGTGATAAGTACATTCAAGAGAAGACACAGCAACACCACATTACACACAGCAAGACCACATTACACACAGCAAGACCACATTACACACAGCAACACCACATTACACACAGCAAGACCACATTACACACAGCAAGACCACATTACACACAGCAAGACAGATATACAACGCAATTCGACACATATTACAGAAACACAGAATCACACCTCAAGCATACCACAGTCGATCCTTTATAGGCAACCACACTGTCACAAATACCTACACACACACACACACACGTCTATAAGAATATAACGCACATCGTAGTTACACAAACATAACTTTACACACGAAATCCACTAGTCATTGACGAATCCTTTTGGATTGAAATCATCTTCAATAACCTCAATGAAGCCTATAGCGAAGTCCACAATGCTGTTGCTCACACTAGAAGCATTCATCCTGACACTATACCAGATATACAAACAGCAATACACGATTACATGGAAGAATACAGACGGGAATTTACAAGTAAAGTTATCCCAAAGCAACATTTATTAGAGCGTCACTGCCTCCCATACATTGCGACACACACTTTTGGATTAGGGTTGTTGGGAGACAAAGGTACGGAATGTAGCCATCAAATCATCGCAAAGATGGAAAAAAGAGCTTGTGGCATTACAAATGACTTGCAGAAA
>JARFNW010065916.1:1427-13662 GCA_031763155.1 Dirona albolineata | reverse complement strand
TTAAGCTTTTGTTTCCACCCTTGTGATTAATTATACTTTAATATTTCCATTAAATGATGTGTTTCACCTTTATGAGAATTTTTATGTGAGATGGTTTTCCTGATATTATTGTTTTCAATTTACCATATCAGGTCAAATCATACAGCGAATGCCAGATGGGAAATTGCAGATTATTTCTCTGAACACTGCTGCTTCCACCACTGCTTCGGCCACATCTTCCTCCCCATTAACCACAGCCTTACAAGGCCAGCCCCGACCCCCAACCATCAGCATAAGACCCCAGCAAACCATCATGGTTTCCACCCCAGGTTCATCAACTCCTTCGGCTCCTTCAGCCGGCACTACAAACCGACTGGTCATACCAGCACAGTTGGCCTCAAGCATGGCTCTGACCTCTGGGGCTCCCAACACTATCACACTGCCTGCAGCAAGGCCGGTGCTTGGAGGCACGGTCATTAGCTCTACTCCACAAAAACACATGATTATTGCTCGGTCAGCTGGAGGTGCCCAGGTGCTCAGTACAGCTCAAGGCACCACACCTGCAGGAGTCAGTATTGCATCCAGCGGGTCTCCTGCCCTTAACAGCGCTGTCATAATCAGTGCTCCTTCCATCATCAATCCGTCAGCGGCTCCCTCTATCGGGTCGTCCCCAGCCACTGTTCTCGTCAGCAGCCAGCAATCCCAAGCAGTATTGACCCCGGCAGGCTTGGTCAATGTACAAGGCAATGCCAACAAGCAGACGCTCATATCCACTCTTCGTCCTGTCCTGGCCAACAATTCCAGCAGCCAATCCATTGCTGCAACCACCACCATAACTGCCTCATCTTCCGTCGCCATTGCCCCACAGCCAACGACCTCCCTTCTCACGGGTCAAGTGTTATCTGGGACGTCACTCTTACCCAGACCAAGCGGCGGAACCACATCGTTACTAAACTTACCCACCGCCTCTGGAGGTTCTCTAACCCTGGCTGCCGCTGGCGCTTCTTCTAGTCAGATCCCCAAACTGCTCAACTCGCCACCGGTTGGAGCACAGATTATAAGGCCGGTGGGAAGCACACAGGCTCAGCTGGTCATTCGTCCAGGCTCCACCCTGCTGACCGGAGGCACTCCAGCCAAGGTCATCACAGCCCAGCAACTCAAGGGTCTCTCTTCTGCTACACCCATCCAGCTCAAACCGGCCACATCCATGAGTCCCATTAAAACCATCCTCTCTCCACCCTCATCCACCGCCCTACTCCTCCCCTCCTCCCAGTCTGCCACCCTCAAGTCCAATTCCCCAGCTGTGCAATCTCTGGCCTCCCAGCTTGCCTTGCAGCAAGCCCCTGGCATACCTCAGCAAACCACACTGGTAAGGAAATCAAAAGTTTATTATAACTACTTTTATAGTCTTCTCTTTTTTCTTTTCTTTTTTTTTCTACGTTTTACCTTTTATGTGGTGTCGGTGGTCTAAGTGGATAACCTGCCAGACTGGGGATCTGTCATGAGATCCCGGGTTCGAATCCTGGTAGTGTTACCAATATATTTAGTGTCCTTGAGAAAGACTTCACACATTTTTTCCTCTCTTAAGTACCCAACTACAGGCAGAGAAAGAGCTGCTCGACTTTACGCTTGTCAGGGAGTTTAGGATATTGAATGACAATGTACCTGTACTTGTACAGGGATACAGACTGAAAACACATGTTTCTATTTTTTCTATCTTAGTTTCCTTTTGATACTTATTACTGTGTCTCCCCTTTAAGTCTGTGTGTCATCCCCATTTCATGTTCTTTCACTCTTTCGCTTCTTCTTAGAATAGTTGCATCATCTTTGATTTTGTCACAACTATTGCCATTGTCTTCCCACTGACCTCCCTTATTCTTTTTCCTTGTCATTTTAATTTATTATTTTAAAAATCCTTAGCCTATTTCTGTTGTTCATTGCCTGGGTTTTTTTCCTCTTATTCAATAAATATTTTTGAATGGTGCTACAAAATTATTTCGCTTGATTGCTGTTATTACATTTCTTAAAATGGTTCTTTTTTGTTTTGTTAAATTTTTGAATTTATTTAAAATTTTGAATTTTTTTCTTTCTTATTCTTCATAGATTGCGATGCCAAAGCAAACCTTAGTCTCGTCCACTGGTGTTCAGGGATCAGGTCAGGCCCTGACATTGGATGCTACCTCAGCTTCTAGCCCCAGTGGCCTGACCAGCCCCACCCCAGGGAGTAGTCCGAGTGCTGGGGTACCCAAGTATGCCATCACCCCACAGGTGGTGGAACAAGGTAACAGATTCGTTGTCTCTGCTTTAGTGCGCATTCCATTTTTTTAAGTTTAGACAATTTTCTTCAGTCAAAGTTATTCTTGAACTAAGTTTGTCCAGAGTAAGTGTTTAGAATTCTTATTTCAATGTACTGTTCTGTAATCTTTATGATTGACTTTGATAATGAACATATATTATATAGTGCATAATTAATATCCTTTGTTGGACAGTCATAAGTGAAACTGATAGAAAGTTAGTTAAGAACTAGAAGGTATAAGCGGATAATAATAATAATAATAATAATAATAATAATAATTAATAGCATTTTTATAGCGCATATCCAATAAATTACTTAATGCTCTATGCGCATGAATATAAATATAAGATAAATTTTGTGGGTTTTAAAACTTTGCAACATTGCACAAAATTTTTATTTTTTATGCTGAGTACAGATTTCAAGTACATTTTTTACTCTTTTTGGGTTGTTTGTTTGGATGTGTTTAGATCTGAAGTATATGTTTTTTGTTTTTTTCTCAAACAGTTGTGCGTCAAGCATTGCTGCAGAACCAAACACCAGAGATTCAGCAGAAGCTGCTGGCTATGCAGCGACAGATTCAGCAGCAGCGGACGACCCCATCGGCTATGCCGTCATCCTCAGTGGGAATCGTCACGATGGGAGGCACATCCTCCAGTCAGCGTATTTCTCAGACGAACATCATCACTCCAACTACCATTAGGGCCGTTCCCATTTCATCCAGTTCCGAGAGTCGCTCATCCAAAACCAAGGGGATGACACCTGAGCAGAAGGAAGAGCAAAGCAGGTGAGGATGATTTTTTATTTGATACAAATACTTTTCTCACTTTAATGTTAGTCACTCATTATTTCTCACAAAACCTTAAGTTTGTTTCGGTGAAAGACTCTCTCCACCGGTTCTGAGAATTTAAATATTAATTTCAGAAACTCTGTGTGCAGTCAGGTGATGAAAACCTTGTTGGATCGCATCGAGAGGGAGGAGAAGCAGGAGCAGCGAAACAAAAAGAAGCAAGAGTCTGCCGAGGAGAAGCAAAAGAGGCTAGCTGTGATGAACCAGCAGAAGTCACTGTTCAGACACAAGGAAGCTTTGAAGAAGGAGATCCTGAGGAAGAGGTCTCTGATGGAGAAAAACCTGCAACAGGATATTTATGTAAGTTTTCCTTGGATTTGTTATGATAAAAAGTTATTCTGATATAAGAAATTGATTACAAATGGGGAAAAAAGACTGTAATTGTAGGAAAATATCTGCAAAATTATCAGTGGTTGCCTGTTTTCGAACTGAACCTAAATTGTAGTCCTTTAAAATTAAAATAATTTAGAATTGGACTTCAACATTTTTTTTAGAATATAAGCCTGGAACACTTTAAGGCTGGCTGGTTTGCATTTTTGTTATGGTTTTATTTAATTTTTATACAAGGGAGGGAGAGATTGATAGTTATTTGTTATTTTTCAATACTAAGTTTACACTAGCGCAGTCACGATTTATTACACTGTTCCATGCTAAGGTTTATCTTTTTCTTCTTTTTTCCCCCCGCTTACCAAGCAAGGGCTTTCCTTACATCATTATTTAACTTTTATCAGAGGATGATGGTTATTTCTTATATACTTATTCATTTCATTGAAAGTAGTGCAACAGATGTTGAAATAATTTTGTTGAAAATGCTCTCTTAGTTTGTTATCAGTTGATCATGACTTTATTATCCTTATCCCCCAGAATGAAATGGCAGAGAAAGTGAAGAGGGCCAAACTAGCCCAAGGTCAGGCTAAATCCCCTACACCGGGTTCTACAGCTGGGGTGACAACACCAGTCACCATGATCTCCAAGAAAGCTGCCATCAGAGACGGTCCCAAATTGTCAGTGCCAACGGTGCCAGAGTCCAAAAACTTGTCAGCGTCTGCCGCTCGGAAGCGGAAGCAGAAGATCATATCTACTGGCATCAAGTCACTCAACCCCAAGGAAAGATTATACTGTGTTTGTAAGACGCCTTATGATGATACCAGGTAATTGTTTTCATGAAATTGATGACACCCTTTTCTCGTTTCCTTGAATATATCAGGTGCTATTTCTGACGCCACTCCCCTTTTAATGTCTCATGGAACCTATTTTGCAATTTGTAAAACTTACTGGCCATGCATTGCTTACTTTATATTATCTATTTGCATTTATAATTTGATTTTTTTTAAATTTTTTTTTTTACTCTGAATGTAAGCCACTTATTTCTTGCAATAAAAAGCCTCATATTGTGGATTTAATTTCAAATTCGTTCAATTATTTTCTCACCCTTTTCCTTCTATCATTTTCTTGCTAGATTTTACATTGGCTGTGACTTATGTTCTAACTGGTTCCATGGGGTCTGTGTTAACATCAACGAGGATCAGGCAAAGTTCATTGACTCTTACATATGTGAAGATTGCCGCAAGCAGCAGGAGAACACATCAGAGGAGCTTTACTGCTTGTGCCGGACTCCATATGATGAAAATCAGTAAGGGATCTTTCTATCATTTCTCATAAATACCTGTTTTTGTCGTACACTGCTGGAGGAGAATGCTAGCATGATTAATCACATTGTTTTCAGTAACAAAGCTGCTTTCATTAAAGTAGAAATATCTACTGAGACAACATCCATTTTGAGCAGATGTGGGATATAGACTTGCAGATATTGAGTACTTAATTTATTATGTTTTTGACTTGAGAAAATGTATTATTCTATTTAAAAATGTAATCTGATTCTTCGTTTTTTTCAAGATATTATTGTTCACAACCGCATTTGACAGTCAACAGCTTATTTGTATGTCACCCTTTTTTACCTGGTTTTGACTTAAAGTAACTGAATATTTGAAATTGCCAGGTTCTACATTGGCTGTGACCGGTGTCAGGACTGGTTCCATGGTTATTGCGTGGGCATCTCCAAGAGCGAGGCAGACGGTATTGATTTGTATGTATGTCCCCGATGCCAGAAGGAAGAGACCGCCGATCCTATAGCACAGCGACCCCTCAACCAGTCAGAATACCAGCATCTCGTCAAGCTTGTTAAAGATGTTAAAGTGAGAATTATACATATATTCATATTTCTAAAATTAAACTAAACGGGCTTTTAATACATATTTATTGTTTTAATTATATTGATGATGGTAATGATAGTGGACGTATTGATAATAATAATAATAATAATAATTATACAATGATATAAACAGTTAGAAAGGTAAAGATGAATAATAGAGAATCCAGAATAGATATAAAGAAAGATAATGAGGGAGGGAGAATAAAAAACTATGGTTAGGTCAGAAAGGTGCGACACTTCTTGTTACCTTATGACATAGGTTTGCATAACTCATGATGACACAGTTATTACATGTTTGATTTATTATTTACCAGATCCACAAGATGGCGTGGCCATTCTTGAATCCTGTTGATCCGAGGGAAGTTCCAGATTACTACAACATCATTGCAGAACCAATGGGTAAATATGTGTAGAATAGTGCTATTTGTTGATACAGTGGAGCTGGGCGCTAATGGTAGAATGGTTGCTTCATAAAGTAACGGAGCTCCGTCTTTGTATTTTAAAGGTGAAAAAGAACCTCACTCACTTTCTACTTTCTGCCAAGCTTTTTTCTTTTCTTTTTTCTCAACATGTGCTCAATGCTGGGGTTTGTAAGGGATTTTGTCTTCAATTTCCCACTGGAACCTATATAATCGGACAGTGGAATATCGTGCTCACATGCAGTCATATTTTTGTTATGAGAATGTATTGAACAAGGGCTGTAAGGCCTTTTGCAGCACTTGCATATTATCGTCAGATGTGGATATTCCAAGTCTGTGGATACCAGACACAAAAGAAGTTGACAGTGAGCGGAAATGAATATTTAAAATATGTTATTATGTCTGTATCAGGATCTACATATAAAAAAAATAGAAGCAAGTCCAGTCTCCTCCGAAGTCATTGGTTTTTATTTAGTTCTTCATTCTTTTTATTTTCATGTTTGATTATTCATTTATTTAGTTAATTATTTTGTCTTTTAAATTGTTTCTGTTTTACTGAGCCTGCATGGTTAAGTATGTATTATCATACCAGTGTTATTTATTCAATAAAGTAAGTATTAGGCAGTGGAGAATATGAAAATGTAAATTCTTAATTCTTTTTTTCCCCCATTCATATTCAGATCTAACCATAGTAGAAGACAAACTAGCCACAAGGTCTTACGACAAGCTGAACGATTTTGTGAAGGACATAACAAAGATATTTGACAACTGCCGTTTCTACAACCCTGTCGGCACTCCATACTATCAGTGTGCCGAAGTCGTGGAAACGTACTTTGCCCAGAAGGTCAAGGCACTAAGAGGAGCCAACAAACTTTGAAATAGCTCCCCCGTTAGGTTTTAATTTTCTTATTCATCTTCATCACAAGAAATGATACAATTTGTTTGTATTGATATTGAAGACCTGAGGATTGTTGGAAAGGTTAGATTTATATATTTTACTACCAGTACATAAATGAATCTATATAATTCTAATGTTTAATATGTTTTGTTTTTGTTGTAAAGAATTAAACCAAATGTTTAAGTAATAGGCCATTTTCCTTTTCATCTTGGTTGGACTAAGATGTAGTTATTAATATATTAGTTCATGCATTTTTTCTTGTATATATATACAAATATATTATTGTCAATTGTCATTTTTTTTTTTTTTTACAATTAATTTGTATTATATCTAGTTGCTTTGAACATGGTTTTCATTTGTTGTCAAAATAAAGGGTGTCACTATTATTGAGTATTGAGGTGTATAGGTGATTCTTGTTGACCCCTTTTGGTGGTTGGGTGGGGTCAGGGTCGAGGTAGAGAGGGATGATACACTCTATGGCCATAGATGAAAATTGAATGACCTTTTCATTGCCATCAGTTTTTGAACCTGCCTGATACATTCTGGTTGCCACCGGTTTTAATGGAAAATCTTGACTAGTGACATGCTTTGCAAAAAAAAATATATGTTTACAAATCTCAACTCTTAAACTATAAAAGATACCTCAATGAAATTTTTACTTTACCTAGATTGTCAGAATCTGAATCGTTGTGGTAAACAGTAGTGTTTGTAGTTTATTCATTATAATTTTACAATTTCTGGCTTGTTTAGAAAATGAAAATTCTGAAGTAAGCTAAAAGGACCAAGATTCAGTTGAAAATTTTTTACATGAGTGGGAAAATATATCCAACATCAAAGAGAAATCATCCAGGAAAACAAATAGTGTCAGAGATTTTTTGATTCGGATTCTATGTTCTTCCAAGGTTTTTAACACAATTTGTTGAGCAGTAGTGGCAACCGGAACGCAATGTAGACATTTGGCATCGGTTGAGCAGTGACAACGCAAGAGTAGACAAGGGGTTCTGATGTTATGTCCTCTCTAATGTGTATTTGGACAGTTGAGTCAGATGGGTATATTTTGTCTGACTGTGATTGGTCTGCAGGCCGCTAGCAGTTGCATAGGAGTGATTTGTTTATGACTTGCATCGACTTCATCTAGCGTTGAGGTGGCACCCTTGTTTGTAAAGTGTTTCAAAATCAACCAATACCATTATATACCTGTATGTATATTTTGTAAGAAATTTGTTTGATTTATTTTATGTTAAAATCACCATCAAACTGGCAGCATTTTCATCATATTCGTACTATTATTTTCTATGTAATAACATGTGGGTTATGCCTCTTTAATCTCAAATCATATGATTTTTTTTTTTTAATTTCTTTGTCTTTTTTCTTTTTCACTTATAAAAAAAAGTAGTATTCGTGTTCTAATAATTGTAACACAGTCCACTGTCATCGCAGTCATGTTTACAATTATCTTCCGTTTTGTCATTTTAATAGTTTTGTTTGTTGGTAGGTAGGGGGGGGGGGGGGAGGGGTGGGCTGTTTAACGCTGGTGTTTTTTTTGAATGAAAATTTCAAAAACAAGCCCGCAACAAAATAACCATACAAAACCAAAATGAATTAGAATTTATTTCCTTGTTAAGCTCACTATTTTGCTGTATGTAAGATTAGATTCTGATCTGAATGAGAAAGAGAATTCTAACCCACCCAGTAAGAAAAAGAAGAAGAAATTGTATCATCATAAATGTTTCTAGTGTGCTTGCTCCAGCATGTAAAGTGGTTTATGTATATATATGTGTGTATGTGTGTTTGAATTGCTATGAAGTTAATAGAGAGCGGGAGGAGGGAGTTTGTTATGACATGTTCAGATAATGTGCCTATACCCTGTTGTGTGACTTGTGTATGATTATATATGATTTGCATTAATGTGTGCACACAGTAGATTAAGTTACATCTCGGAGCTATGCTGCTTTACATCACGCTAAATGGATGATTATCTAACGCTTTTGGTTGATTTGTCTTGGTTCACGTTTTGCCAACATAAACTTTCATCCATGTTATTTATCTATGATGAGAGGGAACTTTTTAGCTTGTCACCTTTTTAAAAAATCTGTGACCTAAACACCCTTACTTAATTGGGTTTCTCTCTTAATAAAGTCATGATAGAAGGCACCATAATGTAAAATGAAATATTTAGACAACTGCATTTTTGAATTAATTTTTTTTTAATCAGCTTCTCTGTCAGTATATTATTGCTTCTATTTTATTTTTATGTTTTCTTCCCTTTTAGTAGATTTGATCTCAGGGATAGTTGCGTATGTTTTCACATGTAGATTACGATCATATTTATTGAGGTTTTTTGGGGGGATTGCATGTTTAGTTTTGTTTGTTTGTTTAGTAGTCCCTCATAATTACTACTACACTGCAATGTTGCCGTCGGTACTATGGCCAGGCTTGATGAATGGTGACCAATCAGCCACATGCATGTACCCTGATCACTATGCATTGCTAAACACAAAATGTATCAGTAGTTGAGGAAAATCATCTGTGACCAATTTCTTTATAAGCCCCTTGACTACATAACATTGCAGTATTAATCGGATATAAGGCCCTTCCAATAATAAACGCTTTTGTATGGCTATGATTTTGACTGTTGGCACAGGGGACTGACTATGCCCAAGGCATTTGCATGGGTTTTGTTTTGTCCTTTCATTGTCATGTTGAAAGGTTGCTAAATCCTTGGAATGTACTGATCTCGACTCAACTAAATTTCTTTTCTTGTTACTTTTAATTAAAGCATTATGCGTATAATCTTTATTTTACCAAGGAGGGGGGGGGGGGGTAAAATTTTAATGCTAACACCACCAAGGTCTAAAATCTTCTTCATGTCTATCATGTATGGATGTTGAAATTGTCTGAGGTAAAGCTATTCCAATTGTTTGCCTGGATCGCGGTTGTGAAAAGGAATTATCTTAATGTTACTCTTGAATTTTCATGATGATGTTGTCTTCATATTCTCAGGTTTTTGGGCTTTGTTTCTTTGGTTTTTGGTTTGTTATTTTAAATTCTTATTCAAATTCTCCTCACTAACTGGTCACCACTATCTACTTCTTTACCACTGATGCAATTACACACAAACATACATACCCTCACTCACACACTCATGTAATGTTATTCACACATTAGTCGAAAGACAGATGTGTCAAATATTCTTTCACTTTCTTTGTTTTCAAATTGAATGCAATGTATATATCATAATGTATTATTTTTCCTGTCAATGTCTTCAGTTCATATTTTCTAGACATTTTCAAAATGGCATTTTGGGTTTATTTTGTCTTTTTTGTTATTGTAACCTGAATATATATATATAATAATATATATTATTATGTCACAACTCATTTCATAACAGTATTCATGTTTACTTCGTTGTTCATTTGTTCAAGTCCATAATCTTAAGGTTTGAGTTTAATAGCTGAGAGCTTCCTTTAGTATAAAGCTACGCTTGTGAAAATGAAAATATGGCATTCGTACAAAAAGTAAGACAGAGTGAGATATATCTTTATTATCCAAAAATGGCACTTAGAGTGGGAGTCAGAAATGTATTCTCATACATTCATTTTTACAGTCCAAAAGTAGCTGAGCCATTAGTGTTCTACTTTTTACTTATTATTATACTTAGGAACAAGGGTGATTTCATGCTTAAAGTAAAAATAGGTTGTACGGATGAGGCAAATTCTTGCTGAGCTCTTGAGAAAAATCTGGGAGGTTGTTAAGACTGAACATCTCTGGGAGTCTTGGCCATTGAATCTGCCATACTCTCATGTGGGTGGAAGTAGAGCAGCATAGTGAAATATTATTGGTATGATATGTATCTAAAGCTCTATTTGAATTTATGATGGAGACTTCACCAAGGTTTAAAGTTTGAATTTCATCATGAGTTTGAGATGTTGACTTTGTCAGAGGTAGGAGTTATTCCAATTGTTTGTGAAGATTAAATCAAAAGTCAACAGTTGTAATCAAAATTTGGAGATGTGCACATGTCTGCAGATCTGTAGACTTCTGTTAGAAGTGTGTATGTGTATTCATTAGTACCACTTCAAATAGGTATTTGTCCTGCAATTGGTTTGAGAATTATCGTTTAGGTTATTTATGTAGCTTTCGATTATTTAGTTCTACGCAGACTGTTTGAAGTACTTTGTCTTGTGTGTGAAATTTTTACTTACTTTTTTTTCCCCCACCTGTAGATTACATGCCCTTCATGTTAAAATGTTGATCCATTGTTTTCATCTATTATTACATTCAATACAAACCATGCAATCTATTGTTTACTAAATCAATTCTTGCAATACATTTTTGTAATTAGCTCGCTCTTTGATTTTGTTTGTGAATAAATAATATAATGACGAAATTAATTTATTCTTTGTTCACTGTTCATTGAATAATTGTACTCAAATTTTTATTTTGTCTGTATTATGATTGAAATAATATAACTATAACAACTTGAAA
This sequence comes from Dirona albolineata, assembly GCA_031763155.1. Classification (NCBI taxonomy): domain Eukaryota; kingdom Metazoa; phylum Mollusca; class Gastropoda; order Nudibranchia; family Dironidae; genus Dirona; species Dirona albolineata. The sequence goes on along the minus strand of JARFNW010065916.1, from coordinate 2,523 downwards.
CAGGGGTAGAAAGCGGGATTGGGAGGAGGGGGGTTAAAAACCTAGATAAGCTTTTATTTTTTTATTTTTTTATTTTTTTGCAGCTGAATGTTAATAGAAATCTAGGTTAAAAGAGAAGGAATGACAATTTTTCATAATTCTGATTTCTCAAAATTTCATTAGGGAGATTTCAAAAATATTTCTTGTCAATTATGGATTGATTAAGCGTCAGGCTGCAGTGCTCCAAATGTATATAAATATTAAAGTGTTACGGCGATCGTTTAAGATGCTTTTGTAGATTTTCCAAATAAGCAATTGAAGGTTTTTTTTAGATAGAGTGTTGCTTGATTTTGTTTGGCGGTACTACCCAGTTGGAGGAAAAATGAATGTGCAAAACACAAAATCATGTTTTGGGAAAGTAGCAAAAATTGTTTGTTGATTAAGAACATCTTTTTTCTTTCACTCTCACTCTCACAATGATATTAATAATTAGGATGTTATCCATCAACCAAGAAAATGGTATTTTTGCTAATCTCATCACTGAACAGATATTACGGTAATTTTTTTTATGTGTTTGTGTGAATTTCATGAAATGGTTTTCCTTTTCTTTTCTTTTTCTTTTTTTTTCCTTTTTTTTTTTCAAATCAAAGTCATCATCATGATATCTGATAATAATAAATCAGTTTTTTTGTTATGATAAGTATAATGTAAATAAATCTATATGTACCTAGACATGTATTTCACTGCCTTTCGAGTGCTTTTTAATTCTAAGATTGTTGTTGCCTTTTTTTGCCCCCTTCATCAATCAGAGATAGTTCATTGATGTTAATAAGGCCAGTTTCGACATAGTGAGATCGTGGGTTTGAATCCTGGCAATGCTATTGCTATGCCTGATGTTGAGTCCTTGGGAAAGTAACGACTACATATTATTTGTTTCTTCGCTTGACTCATATGTGACGTAAATGAGTACCCGGCTACAGGCAGGGAAAGAAATGAATTTAACAGTGTTAGTTTGATGTGCCTAACAGGCTGCTCGACCGAATGCTCCACAGGGAGTTGAGCACCTTGAACTGTACGGCCTGCTTTAGGGGGGGGGGGGGGGTACATGATCTTAGTC
>JARFNW010065695.1:0-13664 GCA_031763155.1 Dirona albolineata | reverse complement strand
AGGCAAGCAGGGGATCAGCCAACAGTGCCAATAAACCTTGTTTGGTACAAGAAGCAATACACTGTTCAATATTACTCGTATCAGGACCAGACAACATGGTATTGTAGCCTCAGGTGTTCACCCAACAGCTGTAGAAACTTTGGAAATTTTACCAAAGAGGCATATCTGTTTGCGTCAAATTTGTTGCCAAATAGTCATGTGGCTGTTTAAATCATGTTTCATGACCTTGGCACTTATTGTTGAAGGTCATGTATAAGATCGTGCAGCTATCTTTTACATTTTAGGTTCAACTTATTATTCAAGACTTCAATTTGGAAGGTGAGAAGGAAATTGAATAACATGGCCGGCTAGTAACTATAATATGGTGTGAAGTCTGCTCCGTGGTTTTTACGGATGACGGACCATCAACGGAAATTGATCCAATAATATACTACAATATTTGTGGGGTTTTGATACTGATGCGTTTTTGGGTCTTTATATAGTTTGTTAAATGGTGACATTTGTTTCTGGTTTTTGTTTTTGTCATATAATAGAGGAAATCATTTAGTTTGAAAACCCCAAAGGCATTCTATTTTTGGAAAATAAGGCGACGAAATGCTCATGAAATAGAAAGATCCTATCTAAAGAGCATCAGAGTGAACGCAACATGTCATCAAAATCGGTACTTCCCGAATAATGACATCAACTTGTAGGGGCTGCCTCTTTGGTAAAATTTCAACAGTTTCTGTAACTGTTGGGTAAACACCTGAGGCTACATTACCATGTTGTCTTGTCCAGATACGAGTAGTATTGAACAGTGTATTGCTTCTTGGACCAACCAAGGTTTATTGGCACAGTCGGCTGATCCCCTGCTTGCCTTAAAAATCTTGATCGATAGATTTTCAAGCTCTGTATCAGGCCATGTGTACTGGTGGGGCACAGACGTGCACTTCACCAGGATACATTTTGCCTGGGTCTGCACATCGATGCCTTCTGCTTTGTACACTGTCCTCGGCCAGACACCGAGCTGATCCCTACCCTTTTAAATTACGGTATTATAGGGAACGGATAACACAACAAACAAACTAGTAGGGGAAATTATTTTTTTTAACTTGTCCTATTGCAGGTCATGTGATGAAATGTATTATAACAAAAAGGGCACGTTGAAGGCTCGGCTACAGTCTGAAATGATGATGGCCACAGAGGCGTCTTGCCTCGACTTCTTCTACAAATCGACAAATCATGAAAGGGAAGGAGGATTTCACCAGCTGGCCGTTGTTTTAGGTTTATCATCCAATGGCACATTGCGTTTGTCAAGCCTGTGGACTGTTTCCACGTACACACGAGTGTGGACACAAAAGCAGGTAAGATAAGATGAAATACGTTGAGATAAATTTGTATCAATCAATAATGAAATGGACATTATTTGCTTTGTTTATGCCACTTGTAAATACAAACTCAAATACGGAAAAAGACAGTACGCATTATCATATAACATTGTGGATTATCATGGATTAAAGAGATGATCATGGTGGTTTGGGCTATTTGCTCGTTGTGCTATTTTTTTTATTTTTTTTTACTTTTTAAAAAATGTTTTTTAAACTGCTCTCAGGTAGATCCACTGTGTGTGCATGTATGTGTGTGTGCATGTATGTGTGTGTGTGTGTGTGTGTGTGTGTGTGCGTGTGTGTATGGTTGCGTGCGTGCGCGTGCGTGTCATCTGATATGTGTATACGTATGTGCGTGTGTGTGTGTGTGTGTGTGTATGTATCATATTCGTGTGTATATATAGAGCTGTTGGTCTACACAATGTAATTCCCTTATTTGGATGAATAAAGTATATCTTATCGTTGGATATATATCTTAGTAGCTCATCCGATGAGTTCCCGACCATTTGTTGTCCTCTAGCATCTAATGAATATGCATGAGGACGGCTGCCTGAAACTGGTAATGCGTAAAAAGGGAAAAGTATGAGTAGTAATACAGCTGCGTGTGTGATGATAAACAGTACAAATGGCGTTTCGGGTTTATCCTTTTTCAGCGACGAACAATATAAATCAGTATCCCCAAGCTCATTATCTGTTTTTGTGTCGGACGCGTGCTCTCTTTCGTGTATTCTTTTTTATCGTTTAATTATTCTTCGTTAGTTGAAAAAGGGGAAACCCGAAACGTCTTTTTTGTACTGTTTATCGTTACACACGAAGCTGTATTACTACTACTCATACTTTTTGCCCAAGGCCAACTGTAGATTGGGATATCCTTGACCCCAGAGTTACGGTACGTGCACTTTGAGCCCTCTGACATATATCCTTCTGTTTCAGCCCACGCTGTCTACAATCTTTGTAGTGAGAGTTTTGGGAAAATCTGGTGTTCCGAATTAAAGGATATTACAACAGGAAATAAAAATAAAATTTTAAGTGTAATAAATAAGTGTTGCTACATTTTCAAGAGTAGAACATATCACAAGCAAATGACAATAGATGTGTTGAATCTCATCACCGAGCTACAAAAAAAAAGAAACAGTAAGAGTTTCAGCGACTAGTTGAATCCATCTGAGTCAATGACTTGTGGTACAGGGTCTTGAGCACTATGAAAGGATATGAGTTACTTTGGACCCAGTAATCGAACCCGGGACCCAGCTGTCCTAGAGTAACATAAATAAAGACAATGATAGAATCCCCTCGGCCCCTCTCTCTCTCTCTCTCTCTCTCTCTCTCTCTCTCTCTCTCTCTCTCTCTCTCTCTCGCTCTCTCTCTCTCTCTCTCTCTCTATCCCCCCTCTCTTTCTAACCTTCTCTCTATCTTTCTACATCGGTCTCAACCTTTCTATATTATTTTTGAAATGAATACATCTGTTTTTTTCTCTTTCTCTCTTTCACATTATCATACACACTCTCACAAAAACAAACAAACAAACACCCGCATGCGCGCAAACACAACCACATACATACACATCAAATATATCATTTCTTGCTCACAGTAGAACTCATTTTGCATAAAGGTGAACAGTTATGGCCGCTGAGCGGACTTGATTTTTATTTTTGAAGGTTAGCCCTTCAGTGACATTTTTGTACTCTGTAGCTGATAACTCTGATAACGCTGATAACTCCTTATCGCCCTCTCATCTTGAATTTGATTCCCATGACCTCGATAGCATGACCTGTAACTGTCCTCAGCATAATGTGATGGGAATTAATAAATTTGACGTCGCGAGGCAGAAAGTGGGTGGGGATGGGCGGGCTGACAGTTAAGGTTTGTTTGTTTGATTGTTATCTGCCTGTTCCCTATAGTACCGCAATTAAACAGGGACCGAGTACAGCGTACAAGGCACAAGGCATCGATGCGCAGGCCCAGGTAAAATCTATCCATGTTAAGTGCAAGTCTGTGCAAGCAGGGGATCAGCCCACTGTCCAAATAAGCCTTGTTTGGTCCAAGAAGCAATACACTGTTCAATAATACTCCTATCTGGACCAGACAACATGGTATTGTAGCCTCAGGTGTTCACCCAACAGCTATAGAAACTGTGGACATTTTACCAAAGAGGCAAAATTACGATAACTACGTCATGTTATGAGTAAAATTCAATGTTGAATTATGTCAAATATGATTTTCCAAATGTGCTAACAGTTTACGCAAGGACTTTGAATACGGGCGCTGGTGGTAACTATTAAATTATTTATCAGTGACCACAGTAACTTTCGTGTCCACTTTTGGGGCTTAATGGTGGCCACTCGTTTTTCAGTCAAAGGCTAGACGGTCTATACTACTACGTCGAGCCGGACACATCGCCCCTACCTGTGTCGGCCTCTTTGAGTCAACGGTAACTCATAATATGACGTTCGTTTTAACTCGTATACGCTGTGGTCTGTCTCAGCTACAACTGTCTCGTCAATCACTTCTGATTTTACTTCCTGGGTCAAAGCAGCTTGGAGATGAGAGTATGTCAATATCTAAGACAAAGCACCTGATATCAACAATGCCAAGGATCAACCTCTTATCTACCAGATAATTAGCCTACATGGAGCCAAAAAGCCTCTCGTTTTGGCTCTCTACATTAACTCACGCTCACAGCTCTCATCCGGAGTAATGTCGCCTTGCTTGGCGTCATGTGACCATACAACGGACACTTTGTAATCCGATTAGCGAAGTCTTCAGCTACACAGGAGAATCCCTCCGCGTCGCGAAATAGATCCTGTTGTTATTATTCTAGTACATCACTGTCCTCTTATCAGATTAACACTTCCACAGCGTAATCCAGGATTATCGTAGCGCATCAGTGTATATTAAAAACGCATTCTCTGCCTCCTTTGTTCCACGTGAAGGCATGCTGTCTATTTGCTTTCGCTTCTTTGGCGAGAACTGGGATTTGGGAACTATCTCTTCACTTTCATCTTCAATCGGAAGTCACAGTAGACAGTCTTTGAAGCCTTGATCTTCCTCTGATAATGGCATGTCCTCAAACTTCAATTAGCTGACGTGATATCATCGTTTGCTTGTCCTTGGAGATTTGTGTTTTGTTTTCCCTAATGCTTGAATACGAACAATCCCTGTTTAGCTACCTGACCTGACTCTGTTGTTATTATCTATGTTTTGATGACTTATAACAGCTATTATGTAAATCTTGGTTCGAATGACAGTGTCCTATTATACACTCCAGTCCTGAAAATTCGAATAAACATAGAGGGGGTTTAACTCGAAATTCTATGCCATTTTTCTTAGACCCGAATGTATTTGGAACCGGGAAACAAAAAAACACAAAAAAACCAGCTGATACATCTATGTTGATCACATGCGTATCTTGGGTTCTTGATCCAGATAATCTATGACCTTATACCCATCATTTGAGGCGAGATGGCCGAGTAGTTAAGGCAGCGGACACTCATAGCGAAGATCGTGGGTTCTAATCCTACCCCAGTCACCTCTTTGGTTTTTCTTGGGCAATAAATTTTACTTCAATTGCCTCACTCGATCCACGTCTTGGAGAAATGGGTAACAGATTACAACTGGGGAAGTAATCTGCGATTGATCAGAGGGGTGACATAATATCATTGTCGCTTTGTCCGCTCCACGATATAGAAAACGGGATAAGCACCGTACCGGCTCCGTGGGATTCAACACAAGGCTCTAAATGACTTACTATTGTTTTACGTTCAGCATGGAACTGGCCCATATAGAACGGTGCGAAGCTAAATGGGAATACATATTATGACCGCGAATGGTACACAAGCGTGATTCTTTTTTGGTGTGGAAACCCTTACCACTTTGTCAAGTCATAGAATTATCAACTTCAATTCAGTTGATTGTTTTTGTTATTGAAAACTGGTAATATTATAGAAAGAGAACTTGGGTGTCGGATTCAAAGAAGCTAGCCGGGTGTCAACATGGATGCACACGTCACTGGTGTAATGAATCGAATGATATCTTTTTGTTTTCCTTTTAAATCGGCTGTATCAGAACAGTGGTTTTTGGTGTGTTGTTCAGGGTGTTCGTGCCCCCAGGCGTAGCTCGTGGATCAAAACACTTCGTCAATTGATTCGCGTCGTTAAACAGCAGGTGCATGAGTACGCACATCTATGCATATTATGTGTTCGAGAGTACGTGTGTGGGTGTGTGTGTGAGAGAGAGAGCGTGTGTGGGTGTGTGCGTGTGTGCGTGTGTGTATGTGTGTGTGTGTGTGCTTAATGTAGCCTGGAGGGTGCAGAGGAGACTACCGAGAGTTACAACAAGTTCTAAAGGTTTGTTTTTGTAGTTTTTGTAGTTTTATTCCCTTTCCAACACGTGTATCATCATAATAACAAGGGTGGTGCCTCTTGCCTTGTAAAGATTCAAACGTTGTTGTTTTGGGTTGGTTTTGTTTTAGTTGTTTGTTGTTGTTTTTGTTGGCAGTCTTGTCATAGAGCCCGATTTAAGAAAATAGAAATATAATAAAATGGTGATAAAAAAGCCTTTATAATAATATTGTCCGCAGGTGAACTATGCTCAGTTTTGGGGAAAACCGACTTAGTGGTTTGTTTGTTTTGTGTGGGGGTTTGTTATTGGGTTTTGTTTTGGGGTTTGCTTTTGTTTTGCTTTTTTCTTGGGCGGGGGGGGGGGGATAACCCTTCAGCCGCAATGCAGCGCTACAATGTAGGACATAGGAGTTAATTTGTTTGCCCAAGTTAAGAACAACGACGAAAGCCAGACTCGAACCCCCATCATCAGCGTGATTTGTGCAATGCCGTATAATCATTTGGCCACCTTTTGTGAACAATTCGACAAGGATATTTTCATGATGTTTTAATATTTGATTGGTTTTTTTTACTAAACCTATAGTATACAAATCGGTATACGTTAGTGAAAAGGGAAGGGATAATTGATATGTATAACATAATTTGATACTTCGCTATTGCGCAAAAAGGAGGAGGAGGGCATAACTAAAATCAGGTCAAACGTGCAAAAATGTTGAGCAGATCAATCAACTGCCAAAGAACCTAATCTTCAAGCCAAAGAAGTAAATTGAATACCATACTGTTTTTCAGCGTTGCTCGTTTTTGAGATTTATGAGTGCTGCCCTTCGTCGGATACTGCTGTTGCTCTTACTCCAATAGATGCAGTGCCGGTGCCAATTATATTCCCAGTGTGCCTCTTGATCTCTCAGGCTTATGGAATTATCCACGGATGATTGACTTTCTGTTCAATATTGCATCCTGGACAATGGCACCAACATGCACGCACACTAAAAACACACAAACACGCCACCCACCCACCCACTCACATACACACACACACACATACCCAAACACACACAAACGCACATAAAATCCTGGCGCACGGCAGACAAACGGCGGTTTTGGCGTGAGTAAGAGCGTGTGAGCGCCATGAAAAGGATAAGGGGAAAAAGAAGAGACCGGTTATGCTGCCACATGGCCTGTGTCGTATTCAGTCATGACAATGGAACTGTGACGAAAAGGGAGATAATAGATGGAGATAATGATGGGTGTGACCCATGGCGGGGCCGTCGCGCATGCGTGGTTGTGCCGTGTTTTATGGCATGGATCCTGCCAAAACCGTATTGTGCCAGCCATCTGTCCACCCCCAGGGATGTCTCTCACACACGGGATGTGTGTGTGGGGATAAATTTGTAGGGTGGGAATGTTTTTGTTGTTGTTCTGGTGTGCATTGTTTTGGTGCACTTATAATTTGTGACTTGTCTTTTTTGCCCGCCATTTGTCAGGTGTACATAATATTATATTATTATAAAAGTACTATTTGAAATATTGCTTTTTTTGAATATAATATTATCATAATTTAGGTTGTTTTTAAAGTTATGTCCATTGTTATATATTACACTATTGTGATTTCCATGTTTTCTATGTTGTCAATGAAGACAATGATAATACAACCCATGAAAAAAATGTTACTGATAAAGTTAGTTCTAAAGAGGTGAAGAGACAGTGAAAGTAAAAGTGGAAAAATGAAAGGACGCTGGAAGCTGGGTTTGAATTAAATTTCGACTCATCAGTCAGATTGGGAAGCTCTGATATTACAACGGACGCAGTTCAACATATTGTAATATGATCTCATGATTATCATGTTATCAGTAGTTATGTTCTGTGAGCTTGTACGGGAATACTATCAACTCGTATTTTGACTTTTGTCTTTAAAAGTACCTTTCATACTCCTTTCATACTTATTTCGTTCGTCATCACCCCTGATGAAAACCAATTAGAGAAAAACTTGGCCATTTGATGTCAAGGGCAATATGGCGGAATCCCGGATCACGTGATTTAATGAAGCGAATTGGTTGAGAACATAATGTCGATCCTTGATTTCATGACCATATGGATGGGATCCTTCATCGGGGAGGGGGGGGGGGTCGGGAATCACGCCTCAGGCAGTGAAGCCTTGTGGCAATGACTGGAAATGGACGCCTGTTACCAATATGTCTGATTGTATCCATTGTGTCGATGGTCGATGATGGTATCATGCGACCCCCCTATATTTTGGATTGTTTCGCGAATGACACGATTAGAACCTTTTTTTCTCTTCTTCTTCTTCTCTCTCTCTCTCTCTCTCTCTCTCTCTCTCTCTCTCTCTCTCTCTCTCCTATTTTTTTTTTGCCGTAGGTTCCTGTTGAAACATAAAGCCTCGGCAAGATTCCCTTCATCGGACTCAATTTTGCACTGTGCGTTATTTTCTGTAAGACTCTTCTTCAAACTTGGACAGAGTAAATCAAGTTGCAGTTATGGTTTATTTTGTCCACATAATCTTCTTTTTTGTTTTGTAGGGTTTGGGGGGGGGGGGTGTTTGATTTCGTTGGATTCTGTATGTGTGTGTGTGTGAGAGAGTGCGTGCGTGCGTGTGTGTGTGTGTGTGTGTGTGTGTGCGTGTGTGCGAGTGTGTGTGTGCGTGTATGTGCGGTTTTATTCTATTCTTGTTGGAGGCAAACGTGTAAACGGCATGTGTGTATGGCTATCTAGAATATTATTTCATACATTGACATACTTATGGCAGATGACCATAATTCTATGACTGGAATTCAACCCTTTCATCTTTTTAGTGTGAGCGTATAACTGTGTCCATATCAAGAATACGTTATTATATTCTGTGGTACATGAAATAATTGGCTTTGATTGATTCATTGGGTTGAAATAAAGGATGCGTGGAAGAAGTAAAAACATTTAAAACCAAGTAAGTGAATTTAAGAACAAGGATTAATTTTATACGTTGTTCAATTTAGGTTAGTCTTTACCCCTCCCCGCCCCCTCCCCCACTTCCAAAAAAAAAAAGAACATTAAGATTTATTGCAAAGTACCACACATTGAATGAACAGAAAATGTATACAGACAGTTTAATGACCTCAACTGTGACTCCGTAATAAGATATAACTACATTGTGTCAACAATCCAAAAACAAACGACAAACCAGCACGTGCGCCGAAGATCATTCTGATAGAATAACGGCTTGATTTCACATAACATCTGCCTATCCTTGTTTATCGCACAGCCCAGTCTGCCATTAAACCCAGTAGACGCTGCATCAAATGATAGGAATCGCCATCTTGTCCTCTCAAATGTCCCCACGACAGAACGGAAGTGAACCCACGACACTGAGTAGGAGGACATAATCTGCTTCCGGTCCATTTTAAACTCTCGAACATGCGCAGTATTTAGGTGGCACCATACGGTGCGCACCACTCGGCGTTTTTAATGCAACTGCCTCGAGAGTAACATTCGGAAGTCGTAATGCCGATTTAACTCGCTCACTGACCGTGTTCCTGACGACAGGCACGCGAGATCGTCATCAAATGTTTCTGGCAAGTGGACACCTGAGTCGCGGGTTGTTTAAGTCCATAAAGTACAAGATTGCCTTGGGTACACGCCACTACCCGAAATAGGAAATGTAAGATGGACGAGACATGCTTGTAAAACACAAAATAGAATTGGTTCGAAAGCGTGACGGTGGGTATTGAATAATGGTGGATAGAAAATGATATTTACCTAGAATGGTATGCGAATCAACAATAACAGAAAAGGTATTTGTGGTTATAACGGATACACTTCTTATGATGATTGAAGAACAATAATTATTGATAGAAGCGGACACTGATGAGGTATTAGGGCTATGCGGATAACGTAGACATCTTAGTTTCCAAGAAATAATATAATATCAAAATTTCCAATCATTTTCATTGTTTTATTGCTGATTCTCGATGGACAAAATAACAATAGGCGGGAAGTGTGCACTAAATTACATAAAATGATGTCATTTCAACTCTCGGTGAGAAACGTATAGCAGCTAAATGGCATGAGTTCATTGTTGAAAACTCGTAGTGTGGGAAAAAAGGTGAATTTGGAAAAATAGAAAACTGACTAAAATAGGAAAGTGAATGTACAATGTCGGAATAACTCTTTAAGACGAGCAGGTGATGAGCCCACTGCGTTAGCTCAACAGTTGAGTTGTTTAATTCTATTGCTGGAAAAATGATAGTGCGGTCCATTTCTTATCTACGTCTAGATTGTGTAAGTAACATTTTTTGCGTGCAAAAAACAAAACGGTCAGTGATGGGACAATACGCTGCCAAAAATTACTGTACTCTAAGGAACTGGGGGCTCGAGAAAGTCTGCAATGTTGAAGTTGGAAGAGGAAGAAGAAGACGCGATAGATGCATATGGACAAAAAAATGGAGGAAAGGGCTGTCTCATTGAACATGGGTGAAAAAGTGGGAGGTTGGCGGGCGGGGAAAGGGGGGGGGTGCGGGGGGAGGGAGGCCCCGTAAGGGGGGTATTATGGCCACGGACACCAGACAAGTGCCAAAGACACATTTTACAAGTGACAACACAAACTTTCACTCACACCTTTTCAACCTTCAGAGGCGGTGAAAACTGTCCGGGAAGTGCTATGCAAAACGGAGCCAAACCATCAAGTTGTGAATTATGCATGAGCCTCGTTTTGCCGCCCAGCGCCCGCTAGGGATGAGTACCTTGCCTTGCGCGTGCGATTATTGGCGTTGATCATCAAATATGTATGTGTTCAAATCAGGACGAGCTCACCATTCAGGATTTTCCTTGATTTTCTGGCGTTTGAGTAGAAGCTTTGGATCAATAAATTGTTGATGACAGCTTTTGTTTGCTTTGGGGAGCGAGGTGTGATACAAGAGATGAGAAGCACACGAATTGGATATAATGATTTCCATCCTAAAACGTGTCGGTGAAAGGAGTGAAAGACATTTTTATACTTGGTAAACTGATGCTGTATTATGTTCCTAATGAATCAATAATGCTGTTAAACTTCGGCAGGCGAAAGAAACACAATTGAACGGTAATGAATAATAAATAAATAAATGATGTAATGTCTGCGAGTACGGGGGGTTTGTGGACTATAAAGCTATCTGTATCTTTATCTTTATCTTTATCATATCTTTATAATCATATTATATTATTACTCCCGATCTCAATGATAGCAGATGACAGGAATAATAATATGTTGTAAGTGATGGGATGCGGCTAATGGTGTAGAAAATGTTCGTAGTTTTTTATATACAAAACTAATATTGGTATTATAAAAGCCATCATGTTTGTTTTGCTAACCCCAATTAACTCTTAATACTACAATACTGACGACACTGCTATAACGCACTTTTAAAAAAACACTTTGTAATGTTGGGACCAACTCCATGTCTAGCCATAGACGGCACAACCCAAGCGGCATCGACATATTATTAATACCTCACCATATTTTGTGTTTAATATCCGAATATCCAGAAATCCCATTTGACTACCACAAATTGCTATCAATTTATATCATCGATAGATTTTAATTAGATCGGACGTGATCAGCCCAAAGTGTCCAAAACGATATCAGACAGTGTGGATGATTCACAGTTAATTGTCAATCAAACAATAAAAGATAATAGACATAATGATAGTAGGATAATGTTACAGTGCCAGAAAAGAATAGAAAGGGAAAAAAGATTTTCGTCAATCGTGGGAAATGAACCCATGCCTGCAAACACCAAAACCGTCGTGCCCTGAACTGCAAACTAACTCACAACATAATCAGAGCCATAACGATGCACTTATAGGCCGTCTCCCCGTACATGTAGACTCACATACTACTTAACATCATCATTTATCCCCAGCAGGCCGTGTCCATTCAATATCCTTCTCAACTCCCATGGAGAACATACAGTAGAGCAGCCTGTTAGGCTCATCATACTGTCATACTGACAATATCTCTCTCTCTCTGCCTGTAGCCGGGTACTCACTCACACCAGAGTCGAGTTATGAAAAATTGTGTAAAGAGTCTTTCCCAATGACTCAATATCGGTAGCTTCAACCAGATTTCGAACTCGGTACCTCTCGATCTCGAGTGATAGCAGATGATAGGCATAATATGCCTAGCCAATCGGCCAACGACGTTACATAAAAAGCCCCCCTATTTTCCATAGCTTACGGGTATATAGATATACTAAGGGACTTTGCCAACGGCAGATTTTGTTACTTTAGATTTGTTAACGTGTATCAATCCGCTGTCAATATTCCTATGATAAAGCACATACATTGAAAAACAAGCAAAAAGAGTCCCAACGTTGATTACAAATCGTCACTAGGTTATTGTCAGAGGCACTCTGATCTCTTGGTGCACACATCGCGGCATGAAATAAAATACAACGGCCACTAATTTCCGGCTCTTTATAACAATAATACACACAATTAAGATTTAATCGATAAATCGATAATGTTTTAATCGGCCACCAACCGATCCTCAATGGCCTGAGGATAATCCTTTATTAATAAGCACCATTTATACAACTCCCCATTCTCCCCTCCACCTCTCCCTCATCCCTCTCCCTTCTCCCCTGGGAGATCAGCGTGACCGACTAGTAAGGGTGTCTGGTTTGCGAACCACACGTATGGATTTCAAACACAACCTGTCATGCATATCAAATATCGAAAACGAGTTTTTTGCCACCTGCAATTTAATGAGCCCATTACCAATACACATATAAAATGCAACAAAAAAGTCACAAAACCTATCGCATTTGGCAAAAAGAAAGCTAGAAAAATGAATGGAGACAAAAGTGACGTGATCAGTTTTCCTTTCTCGTAGTTTTTGCAGAGTGTTCGATTCATTGGTTTTTGTAATCGCATGAGGTGTACGCTTCGCTTTCACAATTTACAGCAGTTGTATCACACATTCATGGTGATAGCGTTTGTGAACAGTAAAGGGCTGTGGTGATATGGATAGGTCGCACGCAGCAGGTTTGTTGATGATGTTGATGTTGTTGTTGTTGTTGGTGGTGGTGGTGGTGGTGGTGGTGGTGGTAATGATGCTGACCATGATGATGATGGCGATTGATTATGATCATGACGATAATCAATATGGACAATAATAACATTATACTAACATTCCACTTCGATCCTAACGCCCCATATCTCTGTCACGCTCTGTCGTCGTTTAAAAAACAAACAAACAAACCAAGAACTAGACCCAGATAGATAAAGAACAGTCCCCCCGTCCCCCGTCCCCCCAAATCACTGCAACAGGGTGATTCCCTAGCCTGTATCGCGTCAAAGCCTTTGTTGACGTCGTTGTTTTGGGGATCCACACCGGATAAATCCGTTTTTCACACATTAATTAAAGATTGTGCCCGTTTTTGTGTTGGCAACGGGAAGAACCACGAGCGTGTCATCAATTTGACACAGATAAAACACCTATACACCCCCCGCCCCCCGACCACGACCACAACCCCCTTCAGATCCGCGTGTTTTCACGTTTCACTCACTGTGCGATCATTAATTCGCTGTTGGACGATCGTGTCACGCTGAGGTTTTGCCAAACAGTTGCCCCAGTGTTGACTTGTGTTTTCCTGTTAGTTACAAACTCGTTATCTCCCTACCCCACTCGTGTTTTTACCTGCAACATGCTATGCGACATGCCGAAAATCAATGTAAGACACAACACTGACTTTATTACAACTGTTACCATTATCATCACCACCATCAGTTTTTATCGTAACTCAGAAATCTGCAACTATGAAATTATATTCTGTACAAAAGTAATAATAAGCAATTCGTGATTTCATCATTACGTTTAGTAATTATTAATTGTTATATTATTATTATTGATATTAATATTATTATTATTATTATTATTATTATTATTATTATTATTATTATTATTATTATTATTATTATTATTATT
>JARFNW010065584.1:0-13665 GCA_031763155.1 Dirona albolineata | reverse complement strand
TAAAAAACAAGGGATGTAAGTTTGTAGACGCAAAAAGGAAGACATTGGATAGAAACCAGTGGCGAAAGTTTGTTTATAATGCTTAAGCCTTGCACCCAAAGGTGCAAAAGGTAAATTGATCAAGAAAGAAAGAAAGCCAAATCCTAACTTCAGTCTCAATGAGTCTCATTAGATTAGATAGTGAGTGAGATATAAAAATAAGTTTTATTATACTTGTACAACAAATAGTAACAGCGATTTATAATAATTGACACCCAAGTAGATACTCATTTAGACCCTTTGAAACTTTGATATATAAACTATATCTAAGTTAGATTGCAATAAAAACCCTACCGCACAGTACTGATAATGATAAGAAGAGATAACCTCATTCTTAAGTACTTATTCACTTTCATAACAAGTTGTCAAGTTCAAGTGTCATCTAATAATTTTGTACCCGTTTGCCTTACATTTTAATTTTCACCTTGATGTGATGCATCACACTCACACTAGACTATCTCATCGACAAACATGTTTTTCAATGGTTTGAAATTGAAATTTGGATGGGCCTTTTTGGAAATTATGCAAATACACTTACTAATACAAGAGGTCTAATACTAATAATGCCAAAGAAGACGCTTGTTTGTTCCCAATTTCATGGTCACCCATGCCCATATCATCCACAGCACTATGAATCATAATCATACTATGAACAATAACAATGGTTCTACCAGACCAGGTATATTGAAGTATGCAATAGTAAAAAAAATAATTGGTATCAAGGGATAGTGATTTTGTTTTGTGTTTTCAAATATATAAACAGCGCAAACAAAATAGGCTAAATACTAAATCACCTTTTTCGGGAAGCATTCATCGATAACAATCCAAATCTTTGTCAAGATTAATTAAATCAAACAAACGGTGGTTAAATGTTTTGTGTGACTACCAATTTTAGAACGGGCCACAACGCAGACGGAAAATCTATAACCCTATCAAATTTCACCGGTAATCAATAATAATAATATAATATTGCCATTGCCTATGTTACAGTGAGTTGAGTGAGACCCTAAACTTAAACTATCAGGCTACCTCTATTACTCAGACTCAGACCACATAAAATGTTAAACAAATACAAAAGTAAAGATAAACGCAAAGAACAGCATATCTATATCAATAAACTATATTATAAAGTTAAAGTGTATGTAATAAACGCCACGCACAAATAACTTGCTTACTTATCGACCTGCCCAAACCATGATCTAATAATAAAATGGGTTTTATGGTAAATCGCAACAGGCCTAATAATAATATATAAAAATATTCTTGGAGGAGTGTCGAGATATAGACATAGAATATAGAAGGTAAACTTAGATACTCCATAATATAATCACAAAATATAATATACTAATCTAGTCTAGACTGTCCTTCAATCACAAAAGATATAATAGTAATAGCGCTTACATTCACTGTAAAAGTAAAACAGTAAAGGTGCATTGATGAATGTCTAGACTAGATCGAGATAAAATATAAAGTAGACTAGCTTAGACACAATACAAAATAAAATATCTGTTAAGTCCTCTTGGTCTAGACAAGGATAAATACACTTGATGGCATGACAAAGTTTTTAACAAAAATAAAAATAGTAATAGTCTAGACTTAATAAAAATAAATAAAATAAAAAGAGAGAGAAAGCAAATCATATTACCACCACTGCCTCGTAAAAATCTCGGCATAGCTGAAAAAGTAGGTGTATGTCAGTATTTTGCTGGGAAGAATCACTTTTTACAAATGGGCACAACTCACTCATCTATGATGATAGTATCCAGATAGATAATAACCACTACGCCTGGACGTATTGGCTCGTGGTTATGAGCAATGGTGGACGCTACTTACGTCTAATTTATGTCACGAAATAGAATAGCACGCTTTAACTTTAATATAAAAGAAGAAGAGAAAAAAAGAAGGGTTAACCACACCTGACGATGTCCGATCGAATTTGACTGAGAAAAGAAGAACGCTTGTGTTTCAAATTTCAAGGTTATGAGTAGCAAGTCAATTTCAACGATAAAACGCCGTGCATAATAATTGCTACCGTCACATCTCAAGTGTACTTGGTATCCAACAAAATGCACATGACCGCAAGCACAACCAATGGCAGCTTGTCCGAGCGAACAAAGACAGGACTTGCTTGGCTTTCGAACACTGCCCGGAGCATAATTGGACAGTGAGGTAATGTGACTCAATATTATGGACAGGCTATAGGCTGCCTGCTCGGCACGCTGATTGCTTGGGAAGTTTTGACCACACCACGCCTTCCACGGATGGGAAAATCTACCTGGGGCTCTCTGGAGTGAAAGGATCCCCAATTACTATGGCCTTGAGAAATTTCCTTAACAAACAATTCTCGACTTGGTGATAATTCTCAAGTCCTTTAAACCATTTAGTTCTTGTCGGTTGAGCGGAAATGGTAGGGTCTCCTGTTTCACTATAAACATGCAGAGTACACTGGTGGTATCTTACTGTTTTAAAGTTCTGTCATTTCACAATATAATGTTCAACTTCAACCCGATGGTTTGTATTTTGGCATTGTTTAGCAGACACAAGACCAACGCAAACTTAACGGGTAGTATTTATAGGGGTGGAGGCCAGCGATAAATTCAGTTGATTTTCAACAATTTCTGTTAAAAATTTACGGCGGTAAACATGTTAAGATGTGACCCTGAGGCTGAAGCAGCGCTGAAGCAGCTATGAAGCACGCAATACAGAACCAACGGCTAATATCAATTCCACAATTGTTGACAAGTTTTATATAAATTTAATTTAAAATGGGTCATAGTACTCAACACCTTTTCCAATCAGTGTCGAATAAAAAAAACCCAAACAATTTAGATAGGTGGATATTGAACCCAACAGGAACAAAGAAAAAGAGCCATCACCAGTTCTTTACATAATATGTCCAAACATACCGATAGGTTTTATTAACATTCAATATCAATAACGCAAATCTATATATGTTACATAAAGGGTTCAAAGTATGCAAAATACATCACACATGTAAAAAAAAAAAAAAGCCTATAAACTGTGCCAAGGCCAAGCCGAGGGAATATTATAATCATCTATAATCATACAAACCACACCAGGCCCACTCATTAACTCGCATTCCACAACTCGCTGGTATTCTAAACTCTTTAAGCCCAACATGACAAAGCGGATCTCTCATTATGGGTACTATTTGAGTGCCAGTAATCATAAGAAAAGGCTAGTTAACTAGCTGACAATATTTAAAAGCGTGACGTTCCCGTATGACGTTTAGCAAATAACTCATCAGGACTGTTTACTCAAACGTACAGCTTCGGCAATGCCCGTTTCTATGGCTCACAATAAATAGGACCCAAGGCTATGTATCAACCCTTTGGAATCATTGCTGAACATCGTAGACTACTTACTCATCGTGTCAATAAAGGATTCTAGTGGTAACATTGGGCTACTAATAATGCTACTAATCACTTGCCAGCATTGAAGCAATGGTGCGTGTAACGTGACGTTCAGGTCGTCGAATGAGGAAAATGTGTAACGAGTCTTTCACAAGGACTCAACAAAGGTAGCTTCAGCAAGGATTCAAACTCGCGACCTCTCGATCTCGAGTAGATTAGCCTAAATACTCAGCTACCGACGTGAAGGTCTCCACATTTAGCTAGTCACGCTAATGCCATATGTGGAAATGAGTGACAAATAAACAAGATATGCGCCGATTTCCAACACATCAATCAGTCGAAACGCTGCTTTGTTTCAGGGTGACAAATCATGTTTCAAATACGATCTGCACGAGTGTGATACAGCACATAACATAAATAATATTTTAGTCATTGACCTGTTTGCCATCAAGGTGACGCGAGCTGACTAATCATAGTTCCATACACATTTCGTAATTCATGATTCATATTTATCACGACCGATTTCATGTAACTAGGTCAGCAGTAGCAAACAACTGAGATAAAAAAATATATTTACATATTTATAATATATTATCTGATAATGATAGAAGACAAGCAACATGTTTTAGTGAATACTACGTAATTCCTTTCTCGTTTCCTTCAGTAATCAGAGATGTGAACTGATTTATTTTCAAAATAAGATACTATGCCAAATACGCAATATGGCCGCAGATTGGATTCGTGAACTAGCTATTGCTCAATATAATTGATGGTGACAATGACCGTAACACTCAATACTTTCATTAAATGCCATTTTCAATTCATAACTGAAACCCCATTATTTCATAACTGAAACCCCATTATTTCAATCAGTTAGGTATAGGGGTCACAAAAAACCCAGAAATTAAATCAATGTGGCATAGTCGAGTCTTTACACTTTACTGGGCAAATTAAACATGCAATCCATACTACCAGTTGTCATTGGTTCCCGTTTCCCTTTTTACAGCATGCACTCACTCATAATATGTACAAAATAGAAGAGCTTATCAATGTTGGATAATGCGTTTTTAAAGTGGATATCTTAGTTGCAGGGAACAAAATAATACCATACCCAAATATTCCAATTATTGCCATTCAATCATGATTGATTTTAGACAGAAAAGTCTCTTTGCCAAGAAGCATACACTAAATTTCACCAAAGTAATGGGAATTTAACACTGGGTTCCCGGGAAATAAAACTCAAATGTAATGGGTAGCCCTTAAAAGCCTTCATCAGTTGGATTCCATAATAATATGACATTTATGTTTTGACAATATATAATGGCTCCCAGGAAATCACATTTTACAACACCCCATACATTTTCTTGAGTGAATGAGGATTTCCTGAGGCAAAAAAACCCCAAAACAACCCAGAAAACCCCCCCAAAACAACCCCAGCTTTGATGTAGTGTTGAAAAGGACAAAACAAACTAAGTTCAAACAAGATAAATACAGAATGTAGGCTTGAGGCTTACAATGTTTCTTAATAATGGATGAATATTGCCCTCTCCACCCCAGTCTCTCCCATCCTTCTTTTGATAATGTCTGCTATTGATTTATTGATTGCTTTTCTTTTATTTGTATTCCTGATACTGTCACCAAACTAGATGAGGTCACAGAGTATGAATCATTAAACAGTACAAGATATTCATTACTCACAATTTCACCTTGCATCATGTACTCCTGGTTTGTATGAAAGGATTGCCTAGCTTAATAATGGATATGTACTATGTGCCCTATCAAGACATGAGAAATTTCAGGGAAAGTGATGCAAATAAACTAAAAAATACACTGAGCAATGATGTCGATGTAATTCACAACATGGTATGTGTATTAGAAGAAGAATAAAAAATAAATAAAGATGTAGGTTTATAATCCAGTATCCCAGTACAATGACAGGGTATTTCGATACAGTAGATCCCCCCAACCCAAAATAGATCAAATAAAACGAATCGAATAGGATTCATCAGTAATTATTATTTTCCAATCTCAAATCCAAATTTCCATACATTTATTTTAGTATTTGGTATGACTACTAACATGCTTTTCTAACTTCATCCAGAGGGAAATGCTAAGTCAATCAAAATTCTTTGAAGACCTGTATCAGGGTCACCTTGGGAGTTCGTGAGACGTTTTTGACTGTCTTTTCTTAAATTGAACCACAAGCACTCAAATTCAGTGATGATCCAGGCCATTCATCTTACATACAACAACCCATAAATATTTGCTAAAAAGATACCTTTCAGCATTTCATGATTCTGGATCAATAAGAATCTCATATCACCCATCAGTGCCATGTCAATCATAAATTTCAAACAAAATCTTTGTTGATCAATAATGCAAATTAGACAAATACAAGTTGGGGTTTAATTCACACCACTGTCCTTACCAAACTAACAGCCTAAAAATTACCTTCCCCCCCCCCAACAACGAAAAAAGCATCCACATAAAGAACCCAAAATTATACCGATCTTTGCTTACAAAGAAAGACTTTTGCACTTGCATGTTTTGCCATGTCATATAGTATTGGAACTTCTGCAAGCTTCAGGGACTGTCCATATATATCTATGATTTATGATTCAAATTTCTGTGTCTCAATGTAACAGCAATTTACATTTTTGGAACTCCAACAAGAATCATCATTTGTTTTAAGTCCCCTGTTTTTCAAATTCTTGGGCCAGCAACGACTACAACTACAACATATTTTTATCTCACATCCCATACGGAAGTTGACTGCACACAGAAGTCTCACCTCAGATAGTTCTTAATTTTTGTTTAGTCTCTACACTACAGCAACAGCATTTAATTCTAGGGGGTCTATCTCGTTAGTAGTAGGTACTCTATGGCTATGGTCTTGGTATATAAAAACAAAACCGGAATATCTATATAGACTATCTCGCGAGACATGTCACATCTGAAGAAAATCATAGTAAAATACAGATAAAAAAAATGAACCCTCTACAGAAAATCAAACGAACAATAAGTAAGGAAAAGGGGATACTGATACAGAAGTAGAAAGAAATCAGAACGGGCATGGTAATATATGTAATAATAATAGTTGTCAAGAGAGGGATAGGATATAAACATATATATATGCACATTTTGCTCTTATCTGTTACTGTTATAAACACCGAATTATAACATTTAACGTCAAGACTATCAGTATCATCAGGTCAGAGTTTGATAAGAAGTGTAAGAGTGAGTAAGAAAAGATGAAAAATTATTTTAAACTTTCTATAGATCTACACGTCAAGCTATTACACTACTACTAGTTAGCAGTCTAACGACTAGTACTTAGTACTACACTGGCTAGTCTGTACTACACTGGCTAGTCTGTACTACACTGGCTAGTCTATACTACTAGACCCGTAATATCAATAATATTAATATATATCTTTAACTTTAAGATATATAAATAACATTTCTTTATGTTATCAGTATCATCATTAGGCTGCTTATTCTCTTATTATTATTATATAATATAACATATTTTTATATAAAAGGTAGGCCTATACTATGACTATGATGGTCATGGTCTACAACTACTACTACTAGATAGTAGTAGTACAAGTACAAGCAAGCTAGAGATATCTATATTATTACAATCTATATTAATATTTAAATCTATTTCACTCTAGACTAGAGATAAAAATATAATAATATTTTATAAACCTAAAAATACCTTTCTTCAATCCTCAACAAAGATGTCGACACAATTCAATACACATGATGAATCATAAAGTTAAAGTATGATTGATAAAGGATATTCAGCTAGACATCTATTCATAAATTAATAATCCTTCAACAAATGACATTCTTCCCTTAGGCTATCTGCTGAGAGAAACTCAGAAAATAGTCTTCTTAACTGTCTATCACTGTGCCAAAGTGTCTAGTCTAGTCCAGACTTGCAAGGAGGTTCAACATACAGGCAGAGTTAGGAGGGACCATAACAAAGGCTGAGTTTTAGCCACCTACTTTCCCCTCCCACAGTTGAGTCTTTGGACGTGATGACCCACTTTTCCCCTGCCATTCCAAAGGCGAAACTAGGCCAATCTAGTCATTCGCCTGGGGTCGTGGCTCTTCGATCCACCCTCTCACTCAATACCATTACACACCCAATTGAAAAATAAATAAATGTTCATCTTCACCCCATAACCGTTAGTTGTATTCCTTTCAACATCATAGAACCATATATTATTATCAATAGAACTAGAACTAAGAACTCGACAGCCAATCAGCTGTTGAAGGTGGGCCAATTATGACGGTTTTGCCGACAAGATAAAAAGCTAATACTAATACGCAATTCCATCAAAAGCGAATATATTCTGAACACTATTTCACAAAAGATCAATGTAGAATTTATGATGAATAATCCATTTGAAAAAACATACGGTAGATAGATCTAGATACCTACCATAAATATTCTTTATAGGAATTTGTTATCGATTCACTAAAAATTATCCTGGTTTATCATTATCAGGTTGATCCTGGGCCTAACCGGTTTTTAATTGAGTTGGATACACTGGTTTCGTGAAAATCTATCTGTTAGATTGTTCATGAATAGTTAAAAATAAACAATTTGAACAGAACTATGGCAAGAAAAACCTACTTACATTTGTCCTCAACCAGGACAGAATAGTTTTCTTCAGTTGGTTCGTCTATCTACTAAGGCCCAGTCATGACAAAGGTTTGAGCCTGGTATTGGTGAGACACAGTCTAGCTACCTAATCGCTAAGAATAAACCGTCTGTGTGTTATGTTGTTTGCAGCTCCGTCTAGCGGAGGATAACTCTGATTGCTCTGTCGATGTAAAACTTTGCCTGGCTGGCAGGGCAGACACAGACTGAGACAGCGACCGATCGAGTTCGTGAGCACGAATGGCATACGAGAAGAGAACGGGAAGAAAACTAGATATATATGTCAATGTACGGTTTTATTATTGTTTTATTTTTGCCTCATTTGTTTGCATATATTCTAACACATTTAGAGTTTATTTAAACGCTGTTGAACGCTTTACTCAAAGAATGTGAATTGTTCTAGAGAATCATTTTTGATCCAATGGGAATAATAATAGATCTAACACTGTTTATGTATTGATTTGATTTCATGTCAGTCTGTTAACAAAAAAGACCTCACAATATTTGCTTGTTTATGTAGATAGTCACTTTCAGGACCATGCAGAGTAAACTCTATAACTAGCATAGGAGAGGGCGCTTCGGCACAAGACACCTAAAACAAATTCTATCCCAACATAGAAATGGGAATTCAAGACAGGTACGTGATCAGCCCATATTATATAAATACCCTCCAATTGATCATGAGTACCTCACTGCGATATTCAAATTAGAGGAATTAAAAAATAATGCTATAGCTTCAAATATAACACAGCTAATAATAAATGGAACGTTTCTTGGGTCCCCTTCGTTAGATAACAAACACAAATAGGTAAGCGAAAAGTAGGTTAACGCATTGTATCCTTTTGGTAATATAGTTTGCACTCTTTACTAATCAGGTACGCGGTCAGCTCATCACCTACTCGTCTTGTATTCATATTGCAGTATCTAGTCTTGTGTAAAGTGATAAGTGGTGGTAATCCTCATTGATAATTGGATTTACTTCGATTTGTTATGTACACCCTTCAGAGCTTGACTCATGACTGGCCCCCACATGATCTTATATAGTACAAATGGATCTCGATAAACCAATAAACAAACACTTATCAGGTATACATGAATACCTGAATTAAGGCAAAGCGCGATATCGGACGATGTTAGTGGTGACTCGCCTGACACGCAGCTCCTACTGTGTGTTCCCGATGTATTTGTAAAACGCATAACGCAAGGTACTGATCGTGGATATGCGCTATTAGATAAAAATTATGTTTAATTATATCTGTTAATTTGAACATTTCCGAAGCTGCACAATGATGCGGAAATCAAACTTTGAATGTCGCACATTTTGGGTGTTAACGATAACATTTAACATGTTTTCCATCAAAGCGTAAAACGAAGTGGTGATCAGTCGTTAGGAAATATATATATATATATATATCGGCGAGATAGATAGAAGCCAAAATTGTTTGTCCAAATGCAATATAGATTGGGGATGAAAACGAATTCATCCCACTAATATAATCAACTAATCAGAGTGATACTCAAACTCAAATGTATTATAAAAAAGGAAGTATGTAGGTCCGGTTACACGCTCATTTAGCCCATGTCATTTCCATACTTTGGAAGCAGTATGACCGGCCAATACGTCGTCAAATGTCGAATTATGACTAGGCTGTCGGGCTCGAGATCCTGAAATCCAGGGTTCAAATCCTGACACTGCTAGGCCCATAATAGTTGAGTCCTTGGTAAAGACTCTTTAAACAATGTTTCCTCATTTGTTGACTCAGGTGTGAAACTCAGGTGTGAATGAGTGCCCGGTTACAGGTAGTAAATGATAATGTTATCAGAATGGCAGTGGCAATGCGTCCAACAGCTATTTATTACTGTATGATCTCAGGGATTTGAGAAGGGCTCTGAAAGAATATTATGACACGGACTGATTTTTTTTGGAGTGTGTGTGTGTGTGTGTGTGTGTGTGTGTGTGTGTGTGTGTGTGGGTGTGGGGGGGGGTGATTAAATGTCTATGAGCCTGTAATTGTAAGTGTACGGGAATAAGGACAATGAATCTCATCTATACTTTTAACAAATATTATCCTTTAGTTAACTACTATATTGTATAATGATAATATGATAAACTGGACCTGATTTAATGCACACCCGAGATGCGGAACACTTCACATGCAAAGGTGAATGTGTCGTTTCATTGCTATTGCTACTGTTACACACAAACAAAACATGCTACTGTTACACACAAACAAAACATGACGGTTTCATTGCTACTGTTACACACAAACAAAACATGACTGGGGAACCCTGCTGTGCTGTGTCTCCATTATTCGCCTCGGAACCAGCCTGCTTGTGAGTGGTGGTGGTGGGGAGAGTGAGTACGATAATTAATAATTAGGTATGGGACGAGGACGTAACGGTGAAAGAACGAACGAATGGAAAGCAGAAAGAAGCATGCCAAGGTAGAACCTGAGGTTGCCAACTTGAGTGTTTTTTCTGTGTTGTTTTGTTGGTTGTTTTTTTTTTTACTACTGAGATGAGTTTCCTCTATTTTTATTATGTTGTTCTATAAGTATTGTTATTGTTATCATCCAAGGACAGTGACAACAAGTCGCTGATTATTTCAGATATTTGCAACAACTGCCGTGGGCTTTTAATGTAGTTGTTTTACATTTGAAGCTACACCACTTTTTTTCGCTCTGTTCTAATATAGCCCACCATTTATTTTCTCCTTATCTAAGAAGGGTAGAGTTCCAACTCCAGTACCTACATCTATAAAAGCCAGGCGATATGTATGATAATTATATAATAATATTTTGTCATCGCGGGATCCCCTCTGACTTTCATCCAACACATTTGACCATTGCATCACCATGACTATCTAAGGACACACACGCCAGTGAGCAAATACATTTCATCATGTGTAATTAAAAATATTTGCCTCCTTGGTAAAATCCCCACAGTTTCTATAGATGTTGGGTGAATGAATACCTGAGGCTACAATACCATGTTGTGTGGTTCAGATATGAGTAATATTGAACAGTGTCTTGCTTCTTGTTCCAAACAAAGTTTATTGGCACAGTGGGCTGATCCCCCGCTTGTCATAAAATCTTGATCCATAGATTTTCAGCTCTGTATAGTATCAGGCCATATACACTAGTGGGGCACAGACTTGCACTTAAACTGAATGCATTTTACCTGGGACTGGGCATTGATGCCTTCTGCCTTGTACACTGTCCTCGGCCAGACACAGAGCTGGTTTCTACACTGTTTAAGTACGGTACTTTAGGGAACAGATAACAAACATGATTAATATTGACATGACGGTTTCTGGGTCCCAGGCCGTCACCCATCTATTCACTAGCCACGATAAACATTGCTTGACAACACCAACAGTTGAGTTGTGATCACTGTTCGGCTTTGGACCCCCCCCCCCCCAACCCCCTCTCCCCCAATGGTATCCCTAGAATCTCGAAATGTGTCATATGTACTTGCATTCCACTTAACCTGCCTCTGTCACAGATATAAATAAACAATCCAGAAGTTTGAGACTTCACGGAAAAAGAATATTGTAACGACGCTACCCCGAATACATTATACTCTCCAAAGAGTCTACTCCAGTATTCATACAGACACAGCTAGATACAAAGTGGCAATAGAAATATAGACTAGTTAATTTAAGTAAATGCTCATTACATTGAGTTTTGATTTGAGCACATTTTCCGGTTGGGTTACCTACTGCACTCAGTCGACGCTTTGAAATTTTGAGGTGGCAAGTCGGTGAGTAAAATTGAATCATGAACGGAACAACACAGCAGCCAGGATGTTGCATGCAGTGCAGGCAATGGGCATTTTGGAATGTTCAAGGCATCGTAAAAACAAAAACAGTGTGTGTGTGTGTGTGTGTGTGTGTGTGTGTGTGTGTGTGTGTGTGTGTGTGTGCGTGTATGTGTGTGTGTGTGAGATATATATATATATATATATATATATATATATAGAGAGAGAGAGAGAGAGAGAGAGAGAGAGAGAGAGAGAGAGAGAGAGAGAGAGAGAGAGAAAACGGAAGAGCGTTATGTATGTAGGTGAGTACACAGGTGTGTTGTGGAGTGTACTACTAGCGTGTCGGGATCAGGAATGCGGTTGTATTTGTGCTGCAATATCAAAAAGACCTCAAGGGACGGTTCCTTATCCATAATGCAACTTAACTATCTAATGTTACAACACATCTATGTAGTATGTTATATAAGCAAAACAGACAATTTTCAAGAGAAGCATATATCTATATTATATAATATCATTATAAGTAATATTGCTGATTCATCTTAATTGCTTCAAACAGATTTCAATCACAAATTATATGGTTCTAATCTCTGACAATTGTTAAAGCAGCCTTCCATAGCAAACTTTATTTAGGCCCGCATCACATAATATTTTATAACATAATTTTATAATAAGACGTGGATGGATAGTGTACTGTTTCTCGTTGACACAGTTAATTATTCGCGGATGGTATTGCTTGCATAATAAGGATCTCCCTCACGTAATGGTTGACACGGTCACTTTGGGATGCGGAGGTCCCGAGTTCGAATCATACAAAGGACGGGGTAAGGGGTGGGGTGGGGTGGGGGTGGGGGAGGTTCTCGGGCTTATACTAGAGCCTGCGAATTTTTCAGAGCGTTCAAATATCTAAAAGATAAAAATAAATATGATTTTATAGGTTGTATCCGGTGCACGTTCAGGTTCACATATTATTTCCCTTCATGTACACGTCCTCCCCCCCCCCCCCCCTTTCCCTTTCCCAGAAGACCGTCTAGTGAAGTATTTCGCGACTCGTTTGGGGAACATACAGAGAGCAGCTTGGTAGGCGAGCATCTCATACTATATTAACATCCTGATAATATTTCTCTGCTAGCGGCGGGTACATTTTGCGTCTGTCCGAGTAAAATGCCGAAAACATTGTGTAAAGAGTCTTTCCCAAGGACTCAATGTCGAACCAAGCAACACTGTCAAGATTCGAACCCTGGAGTCCATGATTTTGAGACGGACAGCCAACGATTCAAGCCCCCGACGCCATTAATAATGGCTTTTTAGACTCACGTGAAATATCTATATCATTATAGCAGGCCCTTCAGACTTTCGTGCATACGTTTGAATAGGAAGTGGTGCCTTCATTTTGCATTGCAGATCCTAGAACGCTTCCATTGAAACAATGCAATAATGCTGTAAAACTGTAATGCTAATTACATACTCAACACTCCATATATTACCATTTTATTAACTCTGCACGCGCACATGCCTGCACTCGTAAAGCAGAGCACTGAATATATTACATCTGATATAATCTAACTCAAGCATTAATCGTTCGCACAACATTATCGTTGAATCATGTTGCAAAGCTCACACGACTGGCTAGTTAAGTGTTTATAACAGGGACCTGCAATAGGTCAAAACCGTTGGGTGGGTTTTCCATTTCCCCGAGGTCGTTCTATTGAGAGTAAAAAGGACCGTGACAAAGAACTTCTCAATGGTGAATAATAAATCTCATGAGTTGTTTTCGGTACTTCCCGAATAGCAAGGTCAAGTTGCTGGGGAAAA
>JARFNW010065473.1:0-13665 GCA_031763155.1 Dirona albolineata | reverse complement strand
AGAGAGAGAGAGAGAGAGAGAGGGTGGGGGGGATAGAGTAATAGGGACAGGTAGGGGAAGTCGTGAGGACAGACAGAGAGAAGAGAGAGGCATAGAGACACTTCATTAACTAAGCACACGTCTTTGTATTTATATTGGTAAGGGGAGGAAAGGGGGGGGGGGGTGTGTTTCTTTACGGTAATGTCGCTTAGGAACGTCGAGGTCTTGGGTTCGAGTCTTGGGACCATTCAACAGACCAATCAGGGCTCTGTCCCACAAAGCTCTATCGCAGACGGACGATGGCGATGATAATGATAATAATAATAATAATGATGTTATGTATGATACTGATACCATAAAACTGTTCATCGTTTTTTTTTCGTTTGTTCCAATGTATGGTCTGTGGGGTCTGATTAAAATTAAAATTTCAATGCAAATTATAAATGTGACTTTGGTTTATACCCCCCCGCCCCACCACCACCACCCGGCCACTCACACCTTTGCATAATAATGGTTAGGCTGCTTGACTCGATATCGAGAGGTCACCAGTTCGGATCCTGGCTGAATATATACCTGGTGTTTAATTTTTTTAAAATGTGTTAGGATTTCAAATATTCATAATTCAAAAACTAAATCAATTAAAATTTCAAACAAAACATGGAATCAAAGAATACGATTTGCGATTTTATGACCAGCAAGCGTGAATATATTTCATCAAGGGGTAGATAGCAGAATGGCACTGTTTTATTTAAAACCGTCAAAAAGCAAGCTCTTTGAAATTTGCGTTCTCTATACAGAGTATTTCAATACCTTAAACCCCCGCCTGGCCAGCCAAACTCGAATAGAAAAAACAAAACTAATAAAATAGGTATCAACTGTGATTGCTTCTTAATTCAAATACAATTTTTCCAACATTTATTCCAATATTTGGTATGTCTACCACCCGCGTTTCTGACGGAAAGAAAAAAAGAAAGTTGTAAACCGTCGGAGCCCATTGTATTGTAAGAAATAAGAAATGAGTTGCAATATGACTGACTTTCTATGGAGCATACAGTACATCAGCCTTGATAGGCGCATTATACTTTGCCTGCAGTAGATCAGCAACAAAGACCTTTTGGAAAAATCAAACTGCTCTAGTGTAGAAATGCTGATCAAAAGAAGTAACGTGGTGAGGCTGCTGGAAGTCTTTTTTATTCACCATTATTGCCTGATCAAAAGAAGAAGATGGCGATGGCTTGGTCATGTTGTAAGGATGGACCAACAGGCTTGACCAAAAACAGCTCTACACTAGACAGGTGATGGAAAAAAGAAAGAGGGGCCGACCCAAAGAAACGTGGCGACGAACTGTTGGCAAAGAGATCCTGGAAGCAGATCTAACATGGGAGACTGTCAATAAAAAAAGCGGCCGACCGACTGCAATGGAAATGCCTTATAGACTTATAGAAGCCTTATGTGCCCCATGGCACCAAGAGTATTAAGTAAGTGTAGCTAGGATAAGGTACTCATTCACACCTGAGTCGAGTTAGGACAACATGTGTAAAGAGTCTTTCCCAAGGACTAAACATTGATAGCTTATGTAATTTGAAAGAAATGAGTTGCAATATGACTGACTTTCTATGGTGCATACAGTACATCAGCCTTGATAGGCGCATGAAACTGGTATACTGACCAATATGTATCTGCCTGTAGCTAGGTCAAGGTGCTCATTCACACCTGAGCCGAGTGAGGACAAAATGTGTAAAGAGTCTTTCCCAAGGACTTATTATCATCGTTCCCTCGGGGAAACAAACCCGAAACGTTTATTTACTGTTGATTGTCTATTATCTATTATAAAAGCCTGTTTTGACTATGCACCCAATTGACCTTTGACCTGGTTTCCAGCAGCCTCACCACGTTTTTGTTTGATTTTTTTTCTGTTTTGTTTATTTTTTTAACAGGTCAAAACTGTTGGGTGGGTTTTCCATTTCCCCAAGGTCGTTCTATTGTGGGTAAAAAGAACCGTGACAAACAACTTTCCAATGGTGAATAAGGAATAATCATGATTTGTTTTCGGTACTTGCCGAATAGCAAGGTCAAGTTGGTGGGGAAAACCTTCTAACGATTTTGTCCTATTGTATTGTAAGGGATGAGTCACAATATGACATTTTGTCGGTGATGAGGGTGGGGGTGGGATGGTTTGGTTTCACAGTCAATGGCGTATAGGGTCCTCTGTGGTTTTACTTTCCATTTATCGACATTGACAAATGTGGCGTTGGTGTCCGAGTGGTTAGTCTACTCGACTCGATACTACCAGTGATGAATCCTTGGGAAAGATTCTTTACACGTCATACTATCATACTGACAAATATTTCTCTGCCTGTAGCTGGGTACTCATTCACACCGGAGTCGAGTGAGAAAAAAAATGTGTAAAGAGTCTTTCCCAAGGACTAAACATTGATAGCTTATGTAATTTATAAGAAATGAGTTGCAATATGACTGACTTTCTATGGAGCATACAGTACATCAGCCTTGATAGGCTCATTATACTAGCATGCTGACAAATATGTATCTACCTGCAGCTAGGTTAAGGTACCCATTAACACCCGAGTCGAGTTAGGACAAAATGTGTAAAGAGTCTTTCCCAAGGACTTATCATCATCGTTCCATGGGGGAAACAAACCCGAAACGTTTATTTACTGTTGATGCCATAATAATAATAATAGATACCAGTGATGAATCCTTGGGAATGATTCTTTACACGTCACACTATCATACTGACAAATATTTTACTGGGGGAAACAAACCCGAAACGTTTATTTACTGTTGATTGTCTATTATCTATTATAAAAGCCTGTTTTGACCCCAATTAACCTTTGACCTGGTTTCCAGCAGCCTCACCACGTTTTTGTGGGGTTTTATTTTCTTCTGTTTTGTTTATTTTTAAAATTGTATTGTAAGGGAGGCGAGGTGGCCTAGTGGTTAGGACAGCGGACTGTCACTGCGACTTCGTTGCTTTTCTTGGGCAAGAAACTTTACTCCAATTGCCTTACTCGACCCATGTGTGAAAATTGGTAACAGCTTATAGCTGGGGAAGTAATCTGCGATAGACCAGCGTCCTATCCAGAAGGGTGACGTATTGTCACTCAGTCCGCTTCACGCTACGGAAACCGGGATAAGCACCGGCTCTATGTTATGGGCCTCATGGCTCGAAAGGACTTTACTTCTTCTTTTACACCGGAAGGTACAAAAGGTAATTTGATCAAGAAAGAATAAGAACGGTCAAAATGAAATTGTAATATTTGATAACAGCTGTTAAAATGAAATAGTAATATTGAATAACTGTCAAAATGAAATTACAATTTTTAATAAGAACTGTCAAAATGATAGTACAATATTTAATAATAATTGTGAACATGATATTGTAATATTGAATAAGAACTAGTAAAATGAAATATACTCTAGTGATATTGAATGAGAACTGTCGAAAGGAAATATGTAGTAATATATTCAATTAGAGCCGTTAAAATGAAATAGTAATATTCAATATGAGTAGTAAATTGCTGTTTCGGCTGATGGGGAATGTGAGAATGGTGCTGAGTTCAAAACATGATGTTTCCCAATTAAAACAATTGCGTCACGTGGCTCTATTATGGACAGTGGAGTCAGAACTCTAGCCTTCTCGGATGGGGTGGGCCACAGAGATTGTGTGTCGGTCTGTTGGTTTTGCATGTTAAATAAACTAAAGAAAAAATATTAAATAGATGCAATTATAATGATGGTGATGATGATAATAATAATACTCCCTTTATTCATCCCAAGGGGAAATTTGTCTTTAAGGTCTATTCCGAGGGTAGACCGGAATAACCCAGGCGTCCGAGGGTAGACCGGAATAACCCAGGCGTCAGCCACAGAGCATGCCGCAATATGGGATCGAGGTCTCGAGACAAAATCCACCGGGTTTGAACCCGCAACCTCTCGAACCAAAGGCGAGTGACTTAGCCAATGCTCCCCAGGTGATAATAATAATAATAATAACAACAACAATAGTAATAATAATAATGTTGATAATAATAATAATATTAATGATATTAATAACAATGATCATAATAGTAATAATAATAACAACGATAATAATAATATGAAATAATAATACTGATGATAATGATAATGACACAGTAATAATAATCATAATAATCATAATATATTATTAATAATAATTGCAATAATAATAATGGTATTAATAATAAGAATAAGAATAAAAAATAATGATAATAACAATAGCAATAATATTAATAATAATAATAACGATAATAATAATAATAATATGAAATAATAATACTGATGATAATAATAATGACACAGTAATAATAATCATAATAATAATATTATGAATAATAATAATGGTAATAATAATAATAAATAATGATAATAACAATAGCAATAATAATAATATTAATAATAATGATAGTAATAATAATGATGATGATAATAATAGTAATAGTAATAATAATAATAGTAATAATAATGATAATAACAATAGCAATAATAATAATATTAATAATCGGTGTACATCAACATTTTAAGAAGAGCAGGTGATCAATTACAAAGTATAGAACTCCTCAATATTTAAGTACCGGTTTTGTTTTAAGCTATCTTGAATTACTAATATTATATAAATATATACTGCAAAATTGCATTAAAAGCATATTGTTAAATTCCCATACATAATTAGTCTGCATATAACAATTACCTCTCCAAGCGAGGACTTAGCATTATAATATTGAATTTCGTTTAAGGTGTTGGTTTGTGTGGGGTCGCCTTTATAAAATTGTTTATAGTTACATTAGCTGTGGAGGCATTTCAGGAGAACAATCTTTTCACATATTTGATGTCAACAATTTAGCTTGGAATATAAATACGATTTTTTAAATAACAACAACACTTTACATCTAGTCATCTCTTAGGAAAAGAGTACAACTTGATTCGATATTGAAATAGTTTGAAGACTTTGATTTCAGGTCCTCTTTTGTTTTCAGCGTCATATTGACAAAAGTGGGTTTGGATGTTTTTGTTGGTGTATTTGTGTGGTCGTGTATGGTTGAATAATTTGGGTCATTTTCCTTGTATTCATTAACAATGCCTTCGGGAAGATTCGATTCAAAAATAGGTCCTGGTGTATCATAACAATTCTGACTGTCCACCCCCTGACACCACATTGTCTGCCTCAGGGGTGTTATTGTCACTGGCAATGTATTCTCCAGAAGATTCCTGTACAGGAGTTGATCTCAGCACATTGTATGCAATGGATTGGTCCTGTCGCCTTCTCAATTCTTGGATGTCATTGATGTCCACATCCACGTAAGCTTCTTGTAGTGGGGGAAGGTTGTTGTAGTCGTCATGTTGGGGCCGCTTGGATTTGCCTGTTCTTTTTACCCCCAACTGAAATGGGTTTCGCAATAAAAACAATAATATAATTTATAATATGGCAATGTGGTGTAATTTTAACTGATCACTGATAACGATGATTTGTGTGTCTATAACATGAGTGAGTGAGTTAAAAAAAATAAATCAGATAGTTCTTGCTTGTCTTTAACACTACGTATATCTCAATCTTCATCATACATATTATTAAAATAATTTAAGGATGCATGTTAACTCATATCAGGCATCCAAATATTTAATGTTAATAATGTATCATGTATTATAACCTCCACTTTTAAATATACCTTGTGTATATTTACCTTGCATCCCGATACGAAACAAAGGATGCCGAAAATGAGACCACAGGTCACAGATATAGTACCAACAATGACACTTGAACTCAGTCCATTATCGTTGTCATCGGTATCACCATCATCATCTTCTGAAATAAATTTTATACAGGATGGTATTAGGTAAGATATGCAATTGATAATGTCCCCTACTTTTCAGAAGCCTTCACGACACATTAATTACATTTTACCTGGCGTCGAGCAGCCTCAACACGTTAGAAAAACACAAAAACCTGTTATAATATAATTTGTGCATGTAAATGTAGGGCACACCTCGCAACTTGTAATTATACAGTGGCCAGTGAGCATTACAATTACAATGACATGAATTAGTAATACAGGGGAAAATGCAAAGTGAAATAAAATACGTTGGAGGAGACAATAGCTGATGGAAAAGAAGAAGAGGCAATCAATAAACTGCACTTGATAAACAATGGCGAATAAAAAAACAATCATTAAAAAGATATAGACTATACATTTAAAACTGGAAGTTTGGAGTGGACAATGTATTATAATTCATGTTGTTTTATAAAAGGAAGCTGATGCACTTTGACATTGCAGGGGGAATCTTTAAATATCTTGTCCTATTGGTCAATGTTAAATGCACCCCAGAGAAGGACAAAGAACACGATTTGTTTCAGTGGTAAAAGTAAAAATTGAAGAAAGGAAATGACAATAAAAGAAGAAAGGAAATCCAAACGTCAGCGTTCGTAGACATACTACGCATTGACTGACTCATCTCATTACTTGTTTCGGCGAAGGGGGGTGTCATTGGATAGATTGAGGGGCTACTGCTGGTTTATGGCAGTCTTAGGTAGTGTGTAAACAGAAGACTAGCATGGCAGGGTTTAAAAAAAATGTTTTATCTTTTTTTTTATGAGTGACTTGCTATGGGAGCATAATAGTAGAATACTTTGTGTGCCCGTGTCTATGTTGAGCTCCCAGTGGAACTTGATTTATGTAAACTGTTTCTCTCATTCGTGGGAAGCCCAGTACGTACATGGGAGCCCCACATTCTGCACTGACTTTCAGCAAAGTATCATCACTTAGAAACAATTTTACTGCCTATAGATTCCTTTTCTACTGCTCTTTTTCTTTTTCCTTCGTAGAGAGCTAACACTAATAGTTGCCGCACATTTCCCTCATATTATGACTTAACATTTGTTTTTATTTCGGAATGTCGAGATGGCAACCTAACAATAAGCATAACAGTAACAGGTTCGCCAACAGGGCGAAGGGCATGGGGAAAGGGCCTCCCTGGGATCCTAGAGGTTAGCTTGTAAGCAACTGACCATTATAACATTAATGCTTGTTGACATCTCAAATTTATACACTATTAAGAAAGGGTAGAGGAATGCAAGCTGAGAGATAGGGAGATGGATAGAATGATTGAAACTGAGAGTGTAATATATCAGGTACTAACGAAACTAACACTAACACAGACGGAACGGGTTTGAGGCCCGGGACAAAAAAACAAAACAAAACAAAAAAACTGGCACCACAGTGACGTTAAAGCTGTAGTCAAGTCCTTTAATTAACCCGTTCTTGACCATTGATAGTCAACTCATACTGACCACTGTCGTCCCGTCATAAAGCCAAATCTGGACTTAAGGAAATCCAAGTTGCATAACTCAATGAGACAAAAGCAGAGAAATACTTTAACCTCAATTGACTTTGCCGTTGGGTAAGCTGTTTCAAATAATTGATCTAGATGCTTTCTTCTTTCTTTATCAATTTCATTTCAATGTACGGGTGCGGACGAACTTTTGGCATTGAAGTCTTCCATTTTGTATCCAAATACCTACACCCCCTCTATTCTATCATCTCTGATTGTTTCTTGCCATGATATATCTTCTTTGGTAAACCTCTTGGTAATTTACCTTCTTGCCTACATTCTAGACTTTGTTTCGGAATCCTACTTTCATTCATTCTATTTACATGTCCAAACTAGCCAAATTGATTTCTCTCTATTTTATTTTCTAAGCTTTCTGCATTTACTTCATCCCTTATTCTAGTGTTTCAAATTTTATCTCTTCTTGTTTTACCTACTGATCTTCTGCTTGTAACCTACTTTTATCACTGCTATTTATAGTCCAGGATTCACTTCCGTATATGAGTGTTGGACAATTTATTGAATAGACATTTTAGTTTTTGTTGTAAGCTCCCTTTTAGTAATGAAAGTATTCCCTAATTGACTATAGACTTTAGTTGCTTTGGAAATTATTTTATTTATTTCTTCTTTTAAACTACAGTTAGAATTGATAATCACTCCTAGGTATTTATAGGTATCAACTTGCTCTAATACTTCTCTGTTTAGTTTAATTTCATGGCTGTTTTGTTCTCTATTTATTATCATAGTTTTGTTTTTGTTAGTTGATTATTATTCCTTTCTTTATAAGTTCTCTATTTAGAATACTAATATTATATTGTAAACCCTGACGTGTTTGTCCAAACACTATGAAGTCATCTTCAAAAGCTAACTTTTTTTGTTGAATTGGTTTCATTTCTCACGCCTTCACTGAGTGGTTACATTCCCTTGCATTGTTTTGCTATTGTATTCATAAGTATTATAAACAATACTGTGCTTAGAATATACCCTTGTCTAACACCTAAATCTGTTTTATATTTGTTTGTGCTTTGTCCTGAAATCCGGAGCATACTTTCTGGATTATTGTAAAAAGATTTGAATACCTCAATTAAGTTATCATCTAGACTCTGTTCTTTTAAGGCGCTCCAAAGTTCTTTCCATTTCACTGAATCAAAAGCTTTTTTTGTGTAAATCTATCAAACACAAATGTACTTGATTTGTTAGCTTTATGATTCCGAGGCCGAGTTTTGGGCAATAGCCAATAGATGGTGAGGTAATTGGCGATCGAACAGCGTCCTATCCAGAGGTGGACATTCAATCCCTTATTGTCCGCATGATGCGGCCGAAACCTATAAATGTAATTCATTCCAAAAGGCGAAACCTTCTTATCATTCTTCTGCTCTTTGTTTCTGAAAGCATAGGTACGATTTGAATTGTGGGAAAGAGCGTTGCAAACTCAATGAAAGGTCGCAAGAACTGCCAGATCCAGGATTCAGACTTAAGGACTTCACGTTTCTAAGAGGATATCGTTAACCACTATGCATTTTCCTTGTCCCACTCTTATTCTCTTTACCTGTGGGGTAGAGCTTCCCATGGCCATGGTGCTGCTGGGTTTTGGGGGTGGCGGTGGTGTGGCGGGGGCGTCAGAGGAGGTCACCATATTGGTGACTCCAGGTAAGATGTCCGTTTTCATTGGAGGCATTGTGGGTGCGCCCGGGGTGGCTTGTCTCCTCTGGAATTTCATTGGTTAAATGAAATGATATGTAGTTGAAAGATTCATAAAAATGTAATGTTACAAACAAAACAAAAAATCAAGAAACAAAACAAAACGAATACACATAAACAGAACAAAAACAACAAGCAAACAAACAAAACACAAAACTAAAAAACAAAAACGAACTCGAAACAACCCAACCGACTATTTACAACAACAACAACAACAAAAAGTGACAAACCAACAATGAAAAAAATAAATACAACAAAACCCAACTCAAAATACCCTGCCCCGCTCCTTTCGCCCCCTAATTTTGAATTCAATAATGTTTCAGATTTGAAAAAGGAAAATATACTCTTTGGTTTGCATAATAAAAATCACCCCATTTGCTGACTCAAGATCAAACAAGGTATTTGGACACAATGCGTTGATTCCATGCTTGTCTTAATTTACTGATCTATACAATGTCTAGCTCTGCATCAGCCATGCGTGGTGGTTGGTTGAGGTGCATGATTGTTTTCATGTTTGTGCTTTGTGTCTGATCGCTGTTCGAGGTTGGACATGGAGTTGGCCCTACACTGCTTCGCTGCGCTGTAAATGGATGTAGATCATTAACCCGTTTACTGCCAAACTCAAATACTTTATGATGTGTATTCTCTATTTCATTGTCATTAATTTGATATATTACATGAATTATTGCCCAGGTGGCAACTCCCAGTTGTCCTGTAACTGAGAAGTAACCACTGGGGTAGCAGCAAAGTGTTTATCGGTAAAATGTATGGACATCACGGTACATCGTTGTCAAATTTACTGGTAAAGAGATTTGGACGCGGTGGGCTCATCACCTGCTCGTCTTTAATTT
Organism: Dirona albolineata; assembly: GCA_031763155.1. Taxonomy (NCBI): domain Eukaryota; kingdom Metazoa; phylum Mollusca; class Gastropoda; order Nudibranchia; family Dironidae; genus Dirona; species Dirona albolineata. The sequence continues at coordinate 3,772 of JARFNW010065473.1, read as the reverse complement.
ATGTGGCGGAGTCTTTCCAGCGATGTGTAAGGTGACGAGTGGTGTTAGTCCTCGTTTGCAATTTAAATTTACTTCCATTTGTTATGCACACCCTTCATAGCTTGAATGCCATATGGGGCCCCTACACTGCTTTCTGTGGTAACAAGGGGACTCGATAAACAACATGATTGTCGGTGTAACTGTTTGGTACCGATTGTTGGAAAGAATAAGTAAATGGAAATTCAGTAAGTCTAGAGTATAGAACATACAGAATGAAAATACAATTCTTTAGTCGGCAGTGAAGTTGTTTAACATCAATGGACAGTTATAGACTCCGCTGGATATAATAAACACAAGGAATAAGAGACGCATCTGAGGAAGCCAAGTGGAACTAGGATGCGGAAGGAGGCAATATATAATATGTAAACCTACCACTACGCTGGCTGTTGCTACCCCAAGGCAAAGTGTGATGAAGATGTTGAAAGAGTTCATGATGCCTGGTGAGGAAATAAAGAGACATTTTTATGAGGGTATAATACGATAGATTAGATATAGTCTATTACAGTATAGATACATTATTATTATGATAATGATGATGGTGACGATGATGATGATGATGATGATGATGATGATGATGATGCTGGTGGTAGTGGTTGTGGTGATGATGATGATGATGATGATGGTGGTGGTGGTAGTAGTGGTAGTGGTGGTAGTGGTGGTGGGGATGATGAGGATGATAATGATGATGATAATAATAATAATAATAATAATGATAATAATGATAATGATAGCAATAATAACACTGATAGTAATAACACTGATAGTAATAATGATAATGATATTGTAAATAATAATAATGATAATCATAATGATAATAATATTATCAATAATAATGATAAGAACACCCACTGCGCTAGACATCTACGTTCATATTGTATGTCTAACGACCATGTTTATGAATTGAACACTATATCAACGCCTCCAAAACAAATACCCCAAAAACAAACTAAAAAAATAGATAATTTAAAACCCCCAAAAGTTGCCTTATACATGTTGCCAGACAATGATAAATTAAAGAGCCAGTCCGTGTTTCACGTCATCAATTCTTGTTGACTCCACCCTATTACTGATGCCATGTCGGCTTATGTATCTATGTCGCTTTGCACTCTTAGGGTTAATAAACGCCGAGGCGCCATGTATTCTATGCTATATACATACATCAAACAATTCGTTCATGTCGTTTACATTGCAATTTCGCCCTTGGGCTTTGTTGGAGTTGTCTTTTGTTGGTTCTTCATTGTTGTTTGTTATTGTTTTTGTTAGTGCTATTGTTCGTTGATGTTTCCAAAGCAAGTGTTTTTCCCGCTCCCCCACGGTGGCCACACCCTACGTTGATGTCACACACACACACACACACACACACACACACACACACACACACACACACACACACACACACACACACACACACACACCTACAAAACGAATGGTCGCTCTTCATATCTATATGACGAATCGAATCGTTCAGGTTCTAAAGTTAAACAACATGTCCCTTGTAAAGCTTACATTTGATCAAAACGAATTGGAATCAAAAGCCAAATTAATATTTTAAAAAGTGTAAAAACAACTGACAATAAAGAACGTTTAGGGTCTCCCCTTTGTCAGATTACAAACTTGGACAACATAAACAATATCAGATAAGCGAAAACAGGTAGTCTATTCTAATTTCATAGTCAAACAGAAAAACCGTCTCTGTTTTCGCGTACTCTCCTTTTTTAACAACTTTGTTATCATATCAATGGAATAAGGTAGAATGCTGAATACGATACCGTAAACGAATGAGATGGTTTAATGTAATCGTCACGCTGTGATGAGTAACCAGTCCGTGTGCAACAAATGCAATAAAGTAATCGATGCAGTTAACGAGCTGTCTCCATCTCATTTGAACAAAGAGGAAAATGCCTAAATTGTTTTATAATGAATATTGATGCAATCCAAAATAGATGTAAAACTAAAGAGGAGACTAACGTCATTAATGTCAAATGGAACGACCCGGGGGGGGGGGGGGTGGGGGGTACAGTGTTAGGTCTGAAACCATCAATAACGTTACTAAATAGAGGGAATAACCTTCTATTTTTTTAAATTAAGGCAACAAAATGCCAATGAAATGGAGATTTACAGATCTAAGGGCACTCTAGTAAGTCCTCAATAGCCTTGAGTCCCATAGAGATGGTGCAAATCCGGTTTTTGCTGCATTAAGTGGACAGAGTAACGATAAGCAGCGCTGGGTCTAAAGTAAAACAATGGCAATGTAACATGAGTGGGTTCCTGGAAACGAAATTGATAGAAACTCATTAAAAGTGGGTTCCTATCAACCAGACTGCCTAGCCCAAAATTACCACTGTAGTCCAACTGAAATGAATAGGGAATAAGAAGGGGTGTGATTCAATAGGTGAAAACCGTTTGCTTGGATTTTCCATTTCGCAGAGATCGGTCTATTGTGTGTAAAAAATACCGTGTCAAGTTGCTGGTGAAAATTTTAATCTTCTAACAATCCTGTCATAATTAGAACAAACCAGGACTTTGACTAATAGAATATTATAAGTATGACAATGTGTCAGTGACAGTGAGATACAATAAACTAGAAGGGAACATATTTCTGAAAGGGGGGGGGGGGTGGATCGAACCCATGCCTACCACGACAACACCGCTTTGCCCAAAAAAGTAGAACAACTCGCTATCAACCGAGTTATGCCGTCAACCCTTTGGATAATGGAATTAGTTCTGAAATGTGTTATGATGTCACCTATCCTTTCCGTTGTAGTCATTATGTTTTCCCCTTCATTCTATAGACCTCTTCCAGGCATTTTATGGACACATTATTGGAGGTGTGGTGGCCTAGAGGTTAAACCATTGCACTAACCACGCCGATGACTGGGGTTCGAGTCTCCTTTGCCTACATTGTGGCGCCGCACCGTAATTGAAGCATGAGTTATTTCGGTCTTTGTTCGAAATTATCCTGAAGACAAAGTGCCCTAGTGGACAAAATAAATTCAAGTTTTATATTATATTAGTTTTAGTTGCCGTCAGATCCTTTCGCGGAATCTTACGTTAAACTATGTCAATTGCTCAAGCGTGATTCAGTGTAAGACTTCCCACCAAATTATCAACATTTTCAATTTCAATTTCAATTTCAATGTACTAATTTGCAAAAGGCGGGCTCGCCCATCACTGCAAATTCCACACGTCATTCATTAATCAGCACTATTGTGTTTTTCGTAGATGTTTAATATTCTATTAAACGTTTCCTGATGTGATATTTCGGTGATTTCTGTAGGAAGTGAAATCCAATCCCTGATCGTTTTTGGGAAGAAACTGTTCTTTCGTATTTCTGTTTTGTATAATGGTAATCGGAATTTATTCTGGTGGTAAGTTCTGCTGTTGTATCTTGTGTTGAGTTTATCGAAGTATTCTGGTATGTGTAATGCTGAATCATTACTATGAAACGCTTTGTGGAATATTCTTAGCCGTCTGTCTTTGCGTCTCTGTTCAAGCGTAGTCCACCCAGTTGCTCTAACGCTGTTGTGACACATCCTGGTTCCTTTGACCGGCAATTGGTGACAAATCTGACTGCTGTCCTCTGGTCTTGTTCAAGCATTTTCAATTGTGTTTTCTGATGTGGGTCCCAGACCGTGCATGCATACTCCAGTATAGGCCTAACTAGTGCAAAGTACGCCTGTTCTTTTACATTCTCTGGACACATATTCATATTTCGTCGCAGAAATCCAAGTGA
>JARFNW010065472.1:0-23510 GCA_031763155.1 Dirona albolineata | reverse complement strand
CTCTCTCTCTCTCTCTCTCTCTCTCTCTCTCTCTCTCTCTCTCTCTCTCTCTCTCTCCCTCTCTCACTCTCTCTCTCACTCTTTCTCACTCTCTCACACTCTCTCACTCTCACTCTTTCTCACTCTCACTTTGTCTCTCTCTGTCTCTCTCTCACACTTTCTCTCTATGTGTCTCTTATCTTGCTCATATTTTCTACATTTTTCCCTCCCATCTCTTTAGAGCTTTTTAAAAATTCTCCTTTGAACTTACTCACATTGTGAGATTACAATGACGTTGTGAAACTGTTTTTTATTTTCATTCAACCTATCCATTCCCAATGTCATTTGGTAAAACATTCGACCGATTATCACGTTATACAAAACCAACGATTATGAGATCATGATTCAAAGTTTGTACTATAATCAGTTAATTAATAACATTCCATACAGTTTACTGGAAAAGAAATATGGTTAAAATAAATTTTTGACTCTTTCAAATGGTCATCAGTAGGATGAAATTATTTAAATCAATTGTTTGTTTATTGTGCTATAGATTCAATGCTTACTCCAATATTTTTTTCTTTCTGAACATCAAAATAGTTGGACATTCATATTTCATATGTTAAATGCATTGTATGGCGAATGGTATTCCTTTGTAATGTGAAGAGTGTTCCTTTAATATTATGCCTTTTTGATTTGGTTTTCAATGTTATTCAGACTGAAGAGAAGAAGAGTATAATGGAGAGATACCACGCTATCCAAGAGGTGTGTTTACAAGTGCAGCAAGGAATCGACTCAATTGCCTCTTTGGGCGAAAGGGTGAAAAAGTAAGTTGCTTTTTTGGGGGGTTTTAGAGGGATTTTGTGTTGTGAGATTTGTCACAGGCACCCAGGTGACACAATAGTGAGGTGGCTAAATGCCCTGCCACCAACACAGAAGGTTCAGAGTTGAAATTAATTTCAAATATGGAACCAAAGATATCACATTTCAACTTTGATTGTATTTTGTACTTCGTTAGTTTTGTCCTCCCATTTGTACCGTTGAGTAGTGTGACATAAGATATTTGCATCCATCGCTACAATCTTTTTTTAAAACTCAATAACCCGGAGGGCATGACTTTAAGTTACAATTCTCATTTGTTAACATCTTTGATGTGCTGATACTTCTTTACATATTATTTCATGTTCTCTGTCACAGCATCTGCTTGGGCGAATAACTGTGAATAAACATGACATTTTGGTTGCTAAAAAAGATGGAAAACATTCATTCAAGTGATCTGCAATAGTTTTAATATTCAGATCATACAAGCAGCTATCTACTTTAGAATTAGTGTTTTTATCAAACTAAAACATGAAAACATGATGTGATTTCTTATGGTTTTGGTGAATCTTCCCCCCCAGTACTTTCAACTGGAGTGTTCCGTGGATGTCGGTCCTGGCGGTGATTGCACTGGTTGGAGTTGCTTTTGTTCTCTTCTACATTCCCCTTCGTCTCTTATTATTAGCCTGGGGTGAGTCAGGTTTGCTACAGTCAGGACTTGAGGGACTTTTTATGTCTACATTGATATAACATAAGCAGAATTTTTTTTTTTATCGTTTCCTTTATTTATTTAATGATTTATTGTACTTTGGCATGATTTATAATTTATGAATAAAACTTTAACGTGGACAGTCATTTATTTTAAAAAGGAAACTCACAGCTAAAAAAAAATCCTGTCTACAATCCGGTATATTGACAAACTTTGTTATAATATTATGTCAATGGAGCCAGGACTCCACATAGCAGAGATTAATTAAAAGGGGTTGCAAGCAACAGAAATGAAATTGTTTAAGACAGTTTTTAAATTATAGAGAGGTATAGTGAGAAATGATAGAATTGGGGAACAATCAAGAGATTGAAAGAAAAAAGTTGAGATAATCTGGTCATTTAAATAGAATGAAGGGAAATAGAATCCTTAAAAAGAGATAGTTGGTTGTAGGTAACATCAACGTACGAGGGTTGCCTTAAGTAAGGGATCAGAATAAAAGGGATACCAAAAAAAAGATAATGGTATAACTTCCGAGTATAAGTAACAATGGAAGATACTCAACTAAACTAAACAAAATTCATAAAAAAAATATGATGTGGTCCTTTAAAGAAATGTTTGTTTGTTTTTGTTTTTATTTTTGTTTTTTCAAATCATATTGGAAAACACATTGTTGTGGTTGCTGCAATCTCTATTTTTTTCTTATTTTTGTTCTTTCAGGTATTAATAAATTCACCAAAAAATTACGAAAACCAAATGCAATTTCCAACAATGAACTTATGGATTACTTGTCTCGAATTCCCTCTGATATTGAACTGGTAAGCCAAAATCTATTTCCTCTATGATTGTACAGACTGACTCTGTCTCAAGTCTCATTTAGGACATGAGTACCGACCGCATTAAATGTTGAGGAAGCCTAATTCTTCCCAGTTCTATTTTTGTAACTGGTGGGATGAATACCAGGGCTAAAGAAAAAATTGTTATTGGTCATATTGACAGCAATGCTGATTGTGTTGTTGGCGATCAAGAATTGTTTTTGGAAATAGTGGGCTGAACCCCTACTTATCTTGATACTTAACCATAATTTCAGCTCTGTGTTCAGCCATGTGCAATGGTCGTGGTGCCTATACATGTAAATGCTGGCAGTTTTTTTCTCTTGCATTGTCCTTCCACTGCTTCACAGAATGAAGGGGTTTGGATTACCAAACAGCATCACCATTATCCATCAACAATTATATTACTGTATCAACTTATTTATGAAGAGTTCATATATTTGCTCAGTTTCCAAAATGATGATACGTCTTGATTGCAGTCTGTCAATCAGTATAAGCAAGATTGTTCCATTCCGTTATATTTATAAAGTCTCTTGTTTATATTTGATATTGCATCATGATCAAATTTATTCACTGCTGCTCTTTTTTAGTTTACCTTATTTTCACAACATAGAGTTTAGATTTGTTTTGGGTTGAATAGAACCAAGTCACATATATATAAAACTTGATATACTCTCCATTTCATTTCATATTTGATCACAAGGTTATAAAACTATGACAAAAATGTAATTAATGTGCAGGGGAAATATGTCTAATTTTGTTTTTTTATTGTTTTATTTTTTTGTAGATTCACTACCGAGAACTAAGACCTGACATTCCAGCAAATACAATCTCAACCAAGAAGAAACGTTCATAGCATTAAAGGCGACCATATCCTCACATTGTGCCTTCTCAGTCATAATTTTTTCCCAGATGGGAAACCCTCGTAATTAGTCATTGTATAAACCTTTACATTCTCTTTATCCATTTGTACATTTATCACATTAGCTCTTGATATCATTTACATTTTCTCATCAAAGCCGTTTTGGCTTAATAGACAGATGGATCATACACTGTTATATTTTCATGTATTTCACTTCAATTGTTTTCATTATACTCGCCTTTCCAGCTGATGGAAAGATCTTTTCAAAATATATACATATACGTATATCTATTGTATACTCATTGCAATTATTGCGGATATAAAGTGGATATCACTGAATGTGCTTAACATTAAGAATTTTCTAATGTTTTTGTGTGAAAACAAATGCAAAAGATGGAATCAACAATTCAGGTCCTGGGGATTCAAAAAGGAAATTTATTGATGTGGAAAATTGGAATGGGAAAGGAATTAATGACTGATATATTATATTTGGTATGATATTAGAAATGAATTATTTAGCATCAGGGTTGGGTATATTATGGTATAAAGACACTAGGTGGGAACTGATCCAACTATACACATCATAACACCAGTATTAATTGAGTGTTCTGAAGTATGAAAATGTTGTGTTTAGTGATTTGAATTTCTGTATCGAATATACTGACTTTCGGACAGATGAGTTTGTTTGTATTTGGGTGTTCATAACTTTTTGAATTTTTTAGTTTTGGGGTGTAACTGACAAAGAATGTTCCTGTCATTCATTAAATATCCATGACTGTTCTAGTGTAACTTGTCAGCATTATGACAATATTACAGAGATATACACCAGTTTGAAATTATTGTTCATGGTGTGGCTTACTCGAACTGATTCAGAAATATGTGGACGGCCCGTTTCAATGTTTGACAAGCTAATTATGGAACAGTATTTACAGAAGTAACTTTAGATGTCTGGCAAAATAGCTGTTGGTTCTCATCATTGTGTGAGGTAATTTTCCAGTACTAATTGTGAACATTCCATGATGTGTTTATTTTGGGACCAAGAGACAAAATAAGTGATTTTTCTCATAGAGATTACATGAATTGTTGCTCCATTTTTTTTATTTATGGTTTACAATGAGACAAGTGTTTTGCTTGATAGCGTATGACTGAATGTGAATGAGCCGCAGGGTGTCCGAGATTTATCTTTCCGGCTTCTAATATTTATTTAGTAATTCCTTAGCACATGATAATAATGCTACAAACGTTTGATATGTATATTGTTCTTAATGCTGCCATTTGCACTGCAACATATTGACATCAATGGATTCAATTTCAGCTGTGAGTTTTGCCTTCAAATTGTCTATGTTTTCCAGCTGGGACTTTATGCAAATCAAAATACTTTGTCATTCAGAAGTATAGATTTGGAGAAAAATCCTATTTCGTCGTTTGATATTGCGTCAATAAAAATCATTATCCTACTTAAAGCAAATTTTATTGATTTTACTATCTAAACGATCTGATCTTATTTCACCATAATGCAAATATAAGTAAATATGTTATTCATATTTGGATTTGATAGATAATTACTGGCCACCCTGTATCTGTATCTGTGTGTGTGTGTGTGTGTTTGTGTTGTTTTTGAGTTGGTTGTGATTGATTATTGTGGTGAGAAACTTAGCAGCATTTAGCATCCTTCATTAGGGACATTTCGACTGTTGCAGCAGAAAATGGATGACTTGATCTTATGCTCTCTTGTAGCAAACAACAGACTTTGATCAAGCTACTTAAATCGCCATCATTGCCAGTGACGGAGCCTTGATCACAACGTCAGGATCTAAGTAGTCTGTCACATCCATGTCCTGCTGTGTTTTGTTTTCCCTCAAAGAAGGATATAACGAGATTTAGCTGTCCTCTCACACGTATTTCCATATTTTTTTATAACTGAGTGATCACATGCAGACATTTTATTTCATAGCCAAAATACTTTTTTTTTCTTTCACCCTCAAATGTTTTGGAGTTGTGTCAAAAAAGCATTTATTTGTACTTACAATTTGAAATATATTATTGTAATTTTTAAATTCATATTTTTTAAATGATTCTGTTGATTTGTTTGGTTATTTATAAAAAGCCTTTTTATGTTTTGTTTTGTTAATTTCTCTTTCAAATTATTTTGTCTTTTTTATTTTCATATCATATTGTGTCTGTGATAGTATGCAGTTAAAATGATTCGAATTGTAGTATCATGAAAATCGTAACGCTTTAAAGGGATTTTTTTTTTCATTTTTGAAATTTGCCAATGCTTCACTGCTGTTTGTTCATAATAATTTCCGCTTTTCAGTTTTGTTTTCATGTCAAATGAAATTAGTCTATTATTCAAACAAAAGGAGTTCTTCAACACAATAAAATCCTTGCATAGTTTTTACATATGTTACAAATTTTGTTCCAGTATTCCTTGAAATTATTTTACTCATAAAATGTGCAACAATGTTTATGAATGTATTGATTCTCTGACTGGCTGTAATATTGCAGGGTTTGTAACAAAATTAATATTTTTGCAGCCTTCATGTTTCTCACGTCAGAGTTTCAAACCAGCAAATATGAGATTAATCTTATTCTAGATAGTTCTTCAATACCACACGTTTACAAGAATGTTATAGAGAATTAGGAACACTTAGATTTATGTCATGCATACAAATACACATTCAACTGACAAAATTATTAAAATAATGTTGTTTCCCTTTGCACCATCAAGCTGTTGGTAGTCTGTAGCTGTAAAAAAATTGTAAAAGACAATTTAGAGATGCAACACTGTACTTGACCTTTTGACCGACCTAATTTGGTTTGCGATGAAGGGTAATCAATTTAGTCATACAAAAGATTTGATATATACATATTATATATTGTATAGTCTATACCTCACACTTTTTGGTGGGGCTTTGTTATAATTATGTTTTTGTTTTGGTTTGCTTGTTTGGTTTGTTTTGTTGGGGTTTTTGGATTTATATTTTTGCATTAACTTGATGGAAGAACCAGATTAAATTATATGAGCTTGAGTTCCCTTTCTCCCAAGGCAATGTTAACTATTTCACTCATTTGGTCAAGATTTTGTCATCTGTACACTGAGGTAGGATTTTTTATTTTCTTCAAGTAAAAAGAGAAAATATGTAAAGACTGTTTTCTTCTCTTCCAGCTACTATCACAATGTTCTGAGTCACTACAGTGACTGGCATTAATTTATCCATTGCGGCCTGTACTGTAGCTTATCCAAATCCTATCCGCATCCACCAGAGCAATTCTAATTCTCTCTTGCTACACTCTCTTACTATCTACCAACTTGTTGACTGACCTAGTTTCTTCTTCATCAGCAGTTTTATCTCGAGATCCGTTGTTCGTAAATAGTCATCACTTAGTTTTGTATGTCGAACCCATCACATCTCACTTTCTCTCATGTTCCTCAAGGTAATTGAAGCTAGCATAACTTTTGGTCTCTATCCTTCTTTGACCATCCCGGGGGCGTTTTCAACACAATTATCTGTGCAAGAATTTTTCCATTAAAATGAATATGGTTGGGATAAACGAGACAGAAAGGGAAGTAAGGCAGACTGTAAAGGAAATTGATGAGCAATTAAGCGAATGACGGATGACGGATCCAAAATAATTCATGCAACTCTGTGTGGGAGAGGCTGAAAGGTAGAGAGGGATAAGGAAAGAGAAAAAAATGAATAAAATGTCAAATGGCAAGGGAGACAAAAAAAAGAGGGAACGAGTTGGATAAATTTGTTTGAAATTCCGAGGCCACAGGCGTGCAAAATATCCTATTATCTATTGTCTCCTCACTCATTTTATAACAAACATGCCAAGGGTTTGAATGATGTCCCAGTTGTTACCAATTTTATTTATTATTATTATTATTATTATTATTATTAATATTATTTATTTATCTTTATTTGTTGGGGATATTTTTGGTTTGTAAGAATATTGAGATTTCTACAGTGATGTAGAGAAATACTGTTTCTCGATTAAATGTATTTCATAATGAATGCAACATGGTTATTTCACATATACTGTAGCATAATAATATTAATATTGTTAATGATGTGTTCATGAAAGGGCCCTAATAATATTTATTGCTTCTTCACGAATCATTCACTCATGTCATTCAAAGCTATCAAAAGTAATTTATGACAAATTTATCTAAGTCAGACCAAAACTACCTCCTTTCACCTTTCCCTTCAGCACTAACCCGGGGCGGGGGTGGGGGAGTGTAAGATGGATAACGCTTGTTTTTGGATGCAGAGCTCCCAGGTTCGAATCCTGAATGGGAAGGTTCTTCGGACCTCTCGCAGGTGGATTTCCTGCGAAGGAGATACTCCCTTTGATAAGATTTTTACATTTTAAGCAACGTTAAAACTTTTATGAAAACTCAAGACTGAAACATAATGATTGCATGCAGAGCTGCAGTAATTTTAAGAAGTCAAAATTCAATTATTTATTACTGAAATTGCTTTATGATTAGTTGAATGTATGATATTAGATGACGAATCTCAAGCTGTAGAAAGTTTTGAACAAAGGACGGACTGAGAAATTATATCAAATTATCAGGCACTAGAATTTGTAGACAGAATTGACGTAACCAACCACAGTACAATGTAAAATTAGTAAACATCTTTTGTGTCAATTTTAAACTCATGAAAAGTTGTACTACAAAAAGTAGTCAATATTTTTTACTTGGGTCTTTTTGTTAACAAAATTTAGGTTATCCTTTCTTACTGTTACAAACGTTATTGAGAGATATATATTTACTACTATAGGACCACAGTATGTATAAGATTTTTACGACTTGTTAAGGTCAAGAGGTGTTATAAACTTTTACTATTGGTTAAGAACCACAATATAAGATAAATTGTTGATAAACAAGAGGACCACAATATTCTCATATATATATCAATCGAACTCGTTAAGAAGTTAAGGACCCTATTTAAATAAGATGGATCATTTGTCCATAAAGCCATAGGATCAAATTTATACAGGATAATATCTATAAATGACATAAGCTTAATTAACCACTGACGAATTATGAATAAATTGTCTTTGCTTTTGTAAAAATGTGAAAAGATGAAAATTTAAGTGAGCGTGACTGGGCATCTTGTTTGATGAGAATAACATTGTAATAGATTTTAACAGGAATTGGTAACTATACCAGGTTATTCCCGGAAACCCATTGACTTTATTTTGAATAATGTCTTTTTCTTTATCAAGATAAGTGATAGCATATCTAGCATTATTACTGACACTGACACATCATAATATGGATCAGGATTTTTTGTGTATTTTGATGTTTACCATTATTTTTTTGTATGAAGTTTCTAATTTTTTAATTAACACGTTCACTCCTCAATACTCAATCGTTGAAAACAAGAAAGATTAATGACACTCAAAAATGAAGAGAAAGCCATTTTTCTCATTCAACTTATTCCAGCACCTTGATTTAACATATAACAGTTTTTTGTTTACACAAACACACACGAAAGTACTGCTCAAGCATATTCTACAATGCCGATGACTGTTATGTCTAATAGCAACGTGTACTACCATTCTACACCTTTGGACTTTGGACTGAAATTGTATCTTTAGGACTTTGAACAATGTAGACACATTGTTTTTATTTCTTATGTCATGTAGATTAGGATGCTTGAATGAAAGACGCGTAACAAATTTACATTATTATTTTCCCCCTTTTCTGTATATCCTTTTCTCAATTACGGGTTTCATTTGCGAGGAGGTAGATTTCTTTTTCTTCTTTTATTTATTCTAACTTCTTTAGTAAATAACTGTGTTACTACTATGCCATGGCTGAGCCCTGTCAGTAACGCCATTTTCACAATGTGGTTTGATCATTATAATGGATGCTTTTTTCGGTGTCTTTTTCTCAAAATAAGCCTTTCCTCATATTTAATACTTTACCAAGGCATGGTAGATTTAGATAGACATTAATAAACAATTGTTACTTTTTTTCATCTCTTAAAATCTACTATTTAGCATATACATCTTTTTTGTGATGCTGTTGGACATTAACATTGTCATTGAATTAAACAAAATGACATCAAGTTTTAAAATGAGTTTTGCTTAGTTATTTTACTGTTTGTTTGTTATCGATTCCCTGTGTGCGTTTTACTATCTTCTTCCATTTTTTATGTTGATACTTACTGATAGATCAGCACCACTGAGATGAGAGATGTGTTTTCCTCTTTTTTCAGTTTCTCTGATTAGGATGCTCCTCTGTCACATTTGTAACATCATGCATATGCCCCAAACACCAAGGATTGCCTAATACAATATATTAGGGCAAGCAGAGGCTCAACTCACTGTGTCCAAAGACCTTTACTGGCACCAATGATAATACGAAGTTCAATATCAATGAAACGTGATTGATATTCAATTTTTATGTCCGTATGGTTTTCCAAAGACATTGCATTGGGTCCATGCAGATGACGTGAATGTCTTAACTTTCGGGAACAAATCGTTTTATAATTCACAATGGATATTTAACTGTCTAGACTTCCGTGTAACCATGCAGGGTGGTTGAGGTATTTGAGGGTCAATTTGGATCATTGAGAGAGCTGAAAAATATAAATAAAGTAAGCGGGAATTGAACCTGTGCCTGCTTTGTCATCCATCATCTTGACAATGAGAGCAATGAAACATAAAACTGTTGAACCAATCCATAACCACGATGAGAAAGGGATGTCAACAACGCATCATGTACCTTCCAAGGCTGGATACCAAGCTAGGTCAATAGTGTTTAACAATTCAGATTAGCCTGGTAACACATAGTGTAATACTTTCAAGCTAATAACAAGTTTCTTTTTGCATTTAGAGCAGGTGAGGTGTGCCTGAAATATGCAATTATTAATTACACATTTCAATTTAACCTCAAACCCCTACTTGGCTTAAAGTCCTTAATCCATAGATTTTCCAGCTCTGTATTAGACTATGTGTATCGATGCGTTCTGCCTTGTACACTCTCCTCGGCCAGACACAGAGCTGGTCCCTACACTGTTTAATTACGGTACTATAGGGAACAGATAACAAACCAACCTTTCAAATAAAAGAAAACCAAAGGAATAGTGTCAGTTAGTAAAAATGTTAGCTTTATTTATTTACTGAAACAATATCATGAGCATTGTCATAGAATGCATAGTCCATATTATATGTTACAACAGCAACTTTAATGTATATTATTTATTAAATGTCTAAGATAACAATACAGCTTAGATATACTACTTATTCATATTATATAATATTATTATTAAAGCTCATTATACATTTTAAAAATGTACTTGCAATTCCAACGACATGAAAAAGATGAATTGTACAGGTAATGCCTAATTTAATATGCACACAAAACAAGTTATAAACTTTCACCACAATTTTTTTTTCCTTTATTTTCCTTTTTTTTCCGAACAAATTAAATCCCATTGAACAACTGATCTCATTCTCAGACATCAACAGCCACAAGAAGCGGATCCAATATGATATTGCGTAAGATCAACAGCTTTAAATGTTTATATATTCTAGGTCTAGCTAAGTGATGCTCTCTGGTTGGTGTTTTCCAATGTATTATAATGGTATTCAAATAAGATGGTACGGATGAAATTATTACACAATGGCTGCTACAATGGATGGTTGGTATTGTGGTTGGTGTGGTATGAAATGTGACTCATATTTGCATAGCCAATTCAAAGGCCTTTATTTTACATTGTGAGTTACTGGAAATGAAAATGCATGTGGTAGTCACAGGAATCCTATCATTGCCGAGTGAATTTAACTATTACAATTGAGAAAACATAATTTGGGGAAATTATGATTAAAACCAATAAAACTGGGATGCTTTTATATCGAAGAAAATGAACATTTTTAAGCACGGTCTGCTTCTGATTTAATTTTAAATGAGTTCATGTAATTTCATATTTCAATTTATGAAAATGCGAAACTTAAAAATTGTTAAGGTAAAGTTTATATTGATGATACGATACAATCTTTCTCGGCTGATCAAATGCGACAAATAAACCAGAAAGGAACACTCAGGGGTGAATTGTTTTTCTCATCAATAATGAAAGGCACTTATCATGAATCATATCAATTCTGTTTTCTAGGGTACAATCACAATTAGTTTTCCTCCCCTTATGCCTAGTATCTAACGTTTTCTTGTAAATAACGTTTGGCTAGCAAAATACAAAAACAATACAAAAAAAAACACAAAATTGGGATTACTATCTTGAAATGTGAACAACAGTCAACAAAAAATGAGTATTAAACGAGAATGAGGATTATCACAAATAACATTGTAACGCACGATAAACAAAACAAACAAAAAAAGAAATGATGGCCTTTCACTCATACACTGTCTACCACATGTATAACAATCTTGTAATAGTACGACTCTAGATGAACTATTTGGTCTCCAATCTGCTCATCACTTTCAACTGGCCGACACTCAATCTGTAAATGGAATGTCTGCGGCATTTTAACATGGCGAGTAAAGTGGAGTGAGTTGACCCCCTTCTTCTTGTGCATGTTGAAAAAGCCATCGTCATTTCCAGAAATGATGTCGTAACGCACATTGTGCCGTAGAGCAGATAAAGCAGGGATCATTTTGATAAGTTTGGTTTGGGTTTTTGTGTCGTTGACTTTCATGTACATCACAATTGTCTCCGACTCCAAGCTTGGCGTGAACAGAGTACTGTTGTCTGGTACCTCTACAGATAGCTGGAAAAATAATATAAATCACATAATCAGGCACTTCCTCTGTTTGTTTTTCATCTTCATCTTTTTATTCTTCAATGTAACCGAATATGATGCTTACATTATCACAAAATTATAATGTTTGTTTAACGAAGGTCACATCTAAAATACTTTTTTCTTCAATGACTTTTACTTCATATGAAAAAAAGAATGTTTAAAAATGAGTTCAAAATATATGTACATGGAAGTTTCATTTTAAATTTTAATACCACACCCACCACTAAAAGCCACTGACTACATCTGACTTTGATTCACTACCCATAATCAAAAAGCAATAGAAACATTACCTTCTTATGGCGCAGGCGGTGAGAAACACTTCGCCTTTTCCTGATACCTTCCCCAGCATGGCCCTTCTTGGCCAGACCCACAGAGCCTGAGAAGTGGTCCACAAGCTCATCCAAACCGACAGCTTCTCGGTAAATTCTGCAACAAGAGATCAATGTCATCAAAACAAGGCTACTTTTTTTCAAAAGATTCAGGCTAAAAAAAACTGTTTCTCTCAACCACAAAAAAATTGTATCTATTCAATGTGTAACTGGCCTCACGTTGTTCACTCAGAAATGAAACAAGAAAATATTTTCTTTTTTTCGGGAAGTACCGAAAAAAAAACCATGAGATTCCTTATTCAACATTGAAAAGTTGTTTGTCACGGTACTTATTACTCACAATAGAACGATCATTGGAAATGGAAAACCCAAGAGAATGGTTTTCACCTATGGCAGTTATAAATGTAATATATAATCATTGTCATAATAATTCCCTTTATAAATGTAATATATAATCATTGTCATAATAATTCCCTTTATTCATCCCATGGGGAAATTTGTCTTTAGGGTCTATTCCGAGAGTAGACAGGAATAACCCAGATGTCAGCCACAGTGCAGCGCTGCAAAGTGGGATCAAGGTCTTGAGAAAAACTCCAATGCTTCCATTGGGATACGAAGCCATGACCTCTGGAAACCAAGGCATGTGACTTAACCGTTGCACCACCAGTTCCCCAATTACCTTCCAGTACTCCTCTTGGCCCGCTTAGTAAGTGGAATTTCTCCAAAGTCGTGGTCACAGTGATAGCATCCCTCCCCTGGGGGTAGAGCCCCTTCGGAATTGGGACCAGGTTCGTGGGGAAGCTCAACTCCTGATGGATAGGTGGTGCTGGCTGTGGCTGTGCTGATACAATGACTAGAGATGCAAGGACAAAGGGAAAAACAAGCACTGAATAACACACAAAGGAACGGTAAGTATTAGAGGACTCGCAAAATGAATGAACTCAGAATAGTCAGTTAGTGGTGTCTAAGAATGATCATGTAAAATTATAGCGCTCAAGTTCAGTCAGTTTTACTTATCATAAGTATATATGTCAAGAGTTGGTGAGGGTGAGGGGTGGGGGGAGGCAGGATAGAATTAACCTTTTAAGTTAAGATATATTTGAGATTAAAATGTTTAGGTAAAGTGATTGACGAGAACATCAGGAATGTGTGTCTTTTCATTTTTCCATGAAAACTTCCTGAACTAGAGACATGAAATCAATATTGACGTCAAATCATGCAATATTTTTTTCAAAAGATCACAAAAAACCTGTCAATAATGGCATTTTTTCACAACCATAGTGAAGATAAAGACAACAATTTATTTTATACATTGGAAAATGGCTATTCACGAAATATTGCGATGATATCCTGGAATATTTCTACACAATTCCTAACATAATATTCAGGAACTACATGTAAAACATGACAAATATGCTTTCATTAAAATTTTCCACCAATCTCCATTCTTTAAGAGAAATAATGTGTAAAACTTGTTACATCCATCAAAATATGTCTAAGGAAAGATATCCAATGAAAGAATTTAAATACTTAATGTACTTATAACAACTCAGCAGGCTGCAATACTTCAGTCCTATGATAATAAAGTTACGACAGGCATTACAACCATTACCCTTTCCCAATAGGATCATATCCAGGAGGACAGCCACAGACGTAGGTGCCACCTCCATTAGATGGAGTACATCCGAACAGGCATGGATGGCCTCCACACACATTGCCATCTGGTAGGAGGAAATACACATAGCAATGGTATAAAGGAGATTTCTGTTGCGAAATTGAAAAAATATTGATACAGTACAATGCTCAAAACTTAATGAGTGGCTTAGGACAGATGGTAACTTTGACATAAAAAGAGATTCATAAAGCCTCAAGACAAAACTAATTATATAAGTTCTCTCAGTTTAATCAAAGCGATACATCTTGCTTCCGCAGTCTGCTATGTCAAATGGTAATGAGTGGCATGGAGTCCACCACATAAATGAAGGTGCTCAATTCCATGTTATCATTTATCTTCATGTTCTGTTTATCAATTAGAAATTACAAGAGGATGAGAGTAGCAGAAATAGGAGAAAGTGGGGCAAATATAAAACCATCTGAAAAATCTTACGCTCTTGTAAATAAAATTGGTCAATAAAATACTTGAATATTTAGAATTGCAATTCAATTTCCTGTGCACCGAACTTAAGTTGTGGACAGTTGCAAGCGCTATATATGTAAATAAATCAAGATTTGTATTAACTTCAGAAAAATAGAATGATATGACAAGGCTTCAAAATTGATTTGACTTACCAATACAACTGAGAGAACCCATTTCAAAGTCCAGACTTCCTCCACATTGACAGTCAAAGCTGCCTTCAAGGTTGACGCAGTGGGCAACAAAGCCACACACATAGTCACTGCTACACTCGTTCTCATCTGTGGAATGAAGAATAATGCATCAGTGTCTAACATCCTGTCTTCATAAGTCTTCCCTTTGCAATCATCAAACAGACCCAACAAAAAAAATACCTGATAAAGTTAACAAGTGTCAGAAGCATTCACTTTTTATGAGTCACAGACACCCTGAGACAAATAATGGGCTACATCTTCTTTTTTTTTTTTTAATCCTCAATTTCATGAAAATGTTGAGATTAAAGTAGGTTTAATATGTTAACAACAACACATATTTTTTAAGTTCTTATCAGCATAATTGTATTTACATCAATTAAATACACTAAAAGTTTACTAACATCAGGATAAATGACAATTGACAGAATTTTTTTGTCAACTACTAAATATGTGCCAAACACTTTGAGATGCTGTGTACTCACCGACGCACTTTCCACCTGATTTTAGTGTGAAGCCCGGTGGACACTCACAACGGAAACTGCCTTTAATATTCTCACACTCTCCCTCACACTTGCCATCTTTGCATTCATTTAAGTCTGTAGAAGATGATTTTATTAAGGTTGATGCTAGTGGTATTAGTTTTCATTGTGACATATGTTAATAATACAATAGTCATGAAACAAATGAATAGGGAGTGGGCACTGACAATAAAAGCAATAGCATTTCATACTTAAAGCCCAGTAATGTTTATTTCTATCATTGCAAAGAATTGTGCTTATTTTGGAAATAAAATATGTACAATAACAATTCATATAAAAACAATTCAGGTGATAATAAACAGTCAACATTACGACTAATTACACAAAAGAAGAAACCTTCTCACCAATGCACTTGGTTCCGGTGGAATCTGTTCTGTAGCCTCGTGGACAAACACAATGGAAGCTTCCATGTGTATTCTTACAAGTTCCCACTGGACCACACAGATGTGGGGATTCCAAACATTCGTTGACATCTGGATTTAAATAATGAAATGATGGTGACAAATTAATTCAATCTGTATGATTCACTCGTACAGAAGACCTAGATAAAAGTCTTTGGAACAGCTGAAAAGGTCAATGATTCATTCCTTGAAATATGATTAACAAACATCAAATTTCTTTTCCTTTTCACTTTTGGCCTTTTTGGACCTGATATATAAATACAGATACAGTATTCCTTACATTCTAAAAAGTGAAATGAACTATTTGAATAATATTCTTCTTTTTTATGTCACTATTCAGCAAAAATACTAAAAATGAGAGGAAATGATAATAGAAAGTAAAAGGAATACCTATCCTTGAAAAAAATAAAATTTGTTCTGACGTCTGAACAGCTCTTAGTAGTCAAAGAGGTAACAAAAATCTATCGCTATGTGAGGGATGACTTTTTAAATGTAAACACTCTTTAAAGATGGCTTTGATCATTTTAAAAGTAAGCATAATTCCATTTTCCAATTATTCTAACATCAAAATTGCTACTCAGTGCAAAAAGGAAAAAATGTCCAAAGATTCTATCCAAAGTACTCAACGTGGGGCCTAGCACTGCCAGGATTCAAACCCAGGATGTCACAGTTTCCCAGTCAACAGCCTTACCACTCAGCCACTGATTCCAAAGTCTTTAATGTATAGAAAAACAGGAATACAGGCAATAATTACCTTCACAGTTATTTCCTCTCGTCTTTCTCTGGCCATCTGGACATTCACATGTATAACTGCCTGGTGTATTCACACACTTGCCAGAACAATCATGACGCATCGTAGTACATTCATCCAAGTCTGAAAAATATTCAATCATGACATGGCTTTTATTTCACAATAAATCATGGGGAAATAAAGTTGCAGTGACAACAGCTTTAAATATTCCAATACAGAATGCACATTGCTCTGAAACCAAAATGAGGATAAAAAATGTCAACACTAACAAATCGTCATGGGTACTCAAAAATATGATTTGACTGTTGTTTTCATTGATTTTTTTATGCAGAATTAAACATAATGAATATATTGTACAAAAAGTAAGCCTTAGATAGACAACAACCAAAAAGCTATTTCAAAGCATAAGATATATTGCTTCACTTATGAATTTATTGAAGGGACAATAATGATATTAATACAAAGCAGCACCACTGAGTTCAATTTAATAACAATCAGGTCTTTTTCTTAAATATTTCACGAATAGAGTGTGTAAAACCATCAAAAGATGAAAACGTAAATATATTCTGACCTCTGCAGGTGAGTCCATCCATGTTGAGGACAAATCCAGGTGGGCACCCACACACAAAGCTTCCCTCAGTGTTGGCACAGTTATATTCACACAGCTTGGGTGTCTGTCTGCACTCATTCACATCTGATACATAAATACAAACAAGGATTGTCTTTGTCCCACATTTCACTCAATCAGCATCTTTTGTATGTACCTACATTAAATATATCTAAAAGTCCTAAAAGGTGGGTGCAGTGATTCTAGATGGGCAAAAATCACTTTGTAGGAAGTGTGTACTAAATCGCACCAAAGTTACCACAATTTAACACTAGTTTCCCAGAGACAAAACGGATAGAAACTCTATGCAATGGGTCCATAACTATATAATTTATGGCACTGTATTAATACTGATAGAAATCCTCATACAGAACACAAACTTGACTTCCCATTTTACTCCATACTTATAAAATTCACGAACTCTGTAAATCTATTGTCCTGCCAATTGATCGCATAAGCATGAAAACTAATTCAAGAATATTATTTTGAACATTACCAATCATATCATTAAAAACTATCTTCATCACTTAATGGAACTATTCAATAGGTTCTGCATTTGTTTCAAATTGTCTGACACATCTTTAAAGAAAATATTTGTACAAATTTTACCTATACATCTCTTGCCCGTGGGATCAGTCTTGTATCCCTTGTTGCAAACACATCTGTAAGAACCCATGGTGTTCAGACAGCGACCATTACTGCAAGCACCTGGCATACTGGAGCACTCGTCTATGTCTGAAAATATGGAACAAAGACTTTTTCTATGACTTCTGGCAATGAAAACTGTCGTTGATAAATAATATAAAGTTTACTCTATGATAGAAAATTTAAGTTAACAATGCTGTGTTGATGAATAAATGACACTGACACCTTCTACAGGTGGCTAAATTTTCATGAAATTTGTTCCTAATATCCTATTTACCTTTTCCATCTGGAGTCAAGCCAGGTCCTTGTGGACACAGTGCGTCGAAGGCCACTGGGGAAAGATTACAAATATACTTTCATGACTATATTCAAATGAAACTTTGGAACACCACATAAATACAACCTTATTGAAGACTCAACAAGATTTAAATTAAAGAAATGGGCGAGTACAAAATAAGAGTGAAATTTTTAGAATTTTTAATTTTGTGACATTACCTTTGCAATTAGCTATAACACAAAAGAGACAAAATGGATACTAATAGATTCTACAATAAATATATTCCTTTGTTTTAAAAAATATTTCAATAAAAATATGACATAGCGTCTAAAGTAAGAACCTACTGGAGGTTTGAGGAGGACATCTCTCACAGCCTCGTCCCCAGGCCACAGATAGCGAGCAGCAACATTCTGCTTTGGATAGCTGGGACAAGTCAGATGATTTGATGCAACGACCGGCTTGGAGTTCAAGGTAGCAGTAATCCAACCGAATGTCTGGCAATGAACAGATACAAGACTCATGATATATTAAATCTTGTGCATAATATCATAAGGGTTTAATAAATTATCAAGTTGGGAAATAACATCCCTTATAAAAACAACATACTTTGTATGTCTGTTTGCATTTATTCTTTTTTAAACTAAAATTCTTAATCTAAAGTATAACAACACATAGGAAAATATGAGGGTTCAAATCCTTAAAGTTAAACCAATGCAGTTAATAACACTTACATTTGTGTACCATGTGCTTAAGACTAAATGGTATCATACAACATGAACACTTGATTCCAATTATGAAACTAACAAAATGCATATGATCATGAGTGTTGATCTAGTTTTGTGAAGAGGTCTTCTTCTCTATTTCAACACTTAATGACCGTTTAGAATACAAATTAACTACCTAAAAAAAGGATAAACCTTTGTAATGCTATTATATTGAATATGAGGATAAATAATTATACATTTATTTTCATAACTTTATCTATATATTATGTGCCTGAATGCTTAAAATCAAAATATCAGCTGTTATATGGCATGGAATCAAAATATAGATTTACCAAAGCAGTTTTTGCCATTTTCAGTTGGTTGATATCCTGGGAAGCAGTCACACCTATATCCACCATCTATGTTTGAGCATCGGCCATTTTGACAAATACCTGGTTGCTCTCGGCATTCGTCGATGTCTGATTTACAAAAATAGTTAGAATTAATTTTCAAGTCATAATATAAGAATTGTCTTCATACAGAGTTGAAAAGGATATTCAACTAATCTTTTTTTTTTACTATCTGCTTGTCATCAAATAATTTTATTTTTTTTAAATGTATGTTTGAATTTATGAAGCGTATGAAAGTAGAAAACATAGAAATTAGAAAAGGGGGAGTGTGTGAACATTTCCAATATTGAAAGTCTCTTTTTCAATGAATAGCGAAAGCACATTTTGTTGTTGTTGTTGTTGTTGTTGTTTATCGAGTCCCCTTTATACCGCAATAAGCAGTGTAGGGGCCAGCTATATTTCAAGCTCTGAAGGGTGCACATGACAAATGGAAGTTAATCCAAATGCCAATGAGGTCTTACACCACTCATCACCTAACACATGGCTAGAAAGTCTCTGCATCAGGAATTAAAGACGAGCAGGTGATGAGCCCATTTTCAAAATGATCAATGGAATAAATGTTGCTTGAGCTTTCTCTAACTCATAAAAATATATCAGTTAGATGAACAGATTATGAAATCGTTGTTGGTTTTTATGTTTCCAGTTATTATAGTTATTTCAAAATAATAATTCCATATTATTAGATACTGTTGAAGTGGGAAATTCAATTCATTGAATTTATTTTCTATTAAAATACATTTTAAACTACTCACCCCTGCATTCACTGCGTCCTATTTGCTTGTACCCCTCTGGACACACACACCGGAATGAACCCACTACATTCTTACATGCATATTTACATGTGTTGGCTGGTGTGGAACATTCATCAACATCTGAAAATGTATGCAACAAAAGGGACTAAGATTGCATCTAGAAAATAGAGATTATATAAATATTTCTAAAATTTAAAAAAAAAATTAAATACAAAAAGTAATCAACCTTAAGTATTATTGAATGCCAACGCTTGACATTGAATTTCACATTTTCTTGAATGAGGTCATTGTCTCTGGACGCTGTGCTTTCTATTGAAAAGCTTAGATGCATTGAAAAAAATACATTTTGATAAGATTCATAAAAAAACAAAATAATGTGACTTAAAAGGACTCTTTAAAAAAATATACATACGAGTAGCTAAAGCTAAAATTTGTTCCATACTTAAGCTATTATGCATTATTCATTTTTTCTTGATATATCTTATTCATACTTATCGCAAATCACGGAATACTCACCTTCACAATGAATCTGATCAGCTGCCACCTTGTATCCCATGGGACAGATACACGTAAAGGAGCCTGGCAAGTTGGCGCATCGGAAGGCACATTGATTCAATGGCGTTTTGCACTCATTAATATCTGTAATTCAAGAAAACAGATCAATTAGGATCTTCAAAACATTTGTTCTTTGGCAACAAGTCTAATAATGGAAAAAGAAAGCAACATGACTAGTTATCAAAAACAATAAAATGGACAGAGCCATTAAAAGAGTTCGAAAGTTTTCATATAGATATCACTTGAATGGTAATCAAATTTTAGCAAATTTATTGTTAAAGATAATGTTCAGATATTTTTGGTTTTCAGCACAAATTTGGATGTCATTCAAAATGAGAACTTCACATTGTTGCTCAGTACATAGGGCTAAAATACAAGTATTTAAATCATGTCTTAATGCAAAATGTCTTACGTTCTGAAAGAATAAATTAAAATAAGAATTTACAGTTTATCAACATTTAATGATTTGATTCCAATGTGACTATTACAGAGTAAAACTTTTTTTTTTTTGAAAAGCATTCCTTAGACTTTTTAATGAAATAAAATGTATTACGCTTACCAACACATCTGCCCTGGTGACCAGGTTCGAATCCTGTGTTACATGAACAGTCAAAACCACCATCATTGTTCTCACAGGTTCCATTTCCACAAATACTAGGGTTCAGACATTCATCATCATCTGGAAAATGGAATGCAAGACAAGAGTTTTAAAATCCATCAATAAAATCAAATGTTCAATATGTCATTTAATAATCATCACATTATATAAATTTATAATTTTAATTTGATCAATCAGATTACATTAAAGAAAATGAGCTCCATTTGACCATTATGAGGAGATTTTAATAATACTATGCACACAATACATTTCTTAAATTAGCTTTTGGCCAACCATAACATTTTCTCACCAACACAGTTCCGTCCGCTTGAATCCAGCTTATAGCCTTTGATGCACTGACAACGGAAAGAGCCATCATTGTTGATGCAAATTCCATTGACACAAATTCCAGGATGAACCTTGCACTCGTTAACATCTGCAGAGTGACAGATTGAAATACATCAGATTTACATAGTGACAGATTGAAATACATCAGATTCACATAGTAACAGATTGAAATACATCAGATTCACATAGTGACAGATTGAAATACATCAGATTCACATAGTGACAGATTGAAATACAGCAGATTCACATAGCAAAACGTTCAATTTATAAGCAACATAATAAGTCAGTGATGAATAAGGTAACACTCCATGCAGAGTGTATTTTCAGAACATTCAAAAAAAATTTGAAATTGAAAACACAAGGATGATGTCAAGACTTTATGAATTGAAAGATTAACAATGCTACTAGCGTTTCAGGT
The DNA here is from genome assembly GCA_031763155.1 of Dirona albolineata. Lineage (NCBI taxonomy): Eukaryota > Metazoa > Mollusca > Gastropoda > Nudibranchia > Dironidae > Dirona > Dirona albolineata. Next base: position 1,868 of record JARFNW010065472.1, on the reverse strand, counting down.
TTCCCCTTAGTCTTACAATATAGGTAAGAACAATGTGTATATAACAATTTTTTAAAATAAAATAAAACAAAATAAAAAGGGGCGTCCGGTTAACATTGAAAAAAAAATCAATTTCATTATTTTTTTGCTTAAAACTGAAGTGTTTTTGACTATGTTTCATTTGCCAAAGGTAAATCAGCATTGAAAATACATTCAGAAATAATCCCAAACAAATCTTTAACTTTAGGCTTTTTTGGTTACAAACCTCATTGATTTATGAAGGAAAAGCCTATTTAAACCTACCAACAATCTCGCCTCCAAGAGTAGGGATATAGCCATAGTCTTCAGGGCAAAGGTATTTAAATCCAGCTGAAATACACAGGAAAATATTGTATTACTATTCCCATCAATGTCCCTACATTGCAATATCATCCTATATAAAGATCCATATTGTAGAACCATTATGCAAGCATCAAATGTATCATCATATCCAATGTAAAAATTAAAAAAAATATGACTGAACAAAGGGTATGATAACGGAACAATTCTTATACATTTACAATGGACTAAAAGACTTTCAGCATCAATCAGTACCACCAAATCTAAATTAAAGTCATTCAGGGCAAAAGTGCCCTTTAAATGTCAATGATAAGAAGATCAAAAATTGTTTTCAATTACTTTCAATTCAATTACTCATTTGTAACATGAATGAATAACTTGCATTTCCAAATGATTTATGCTAAAAGTAATTATCTCGTATCTATAAACCATTTGATTCAGTGCCGCCTAAGGGGTTGTTAGACCAAGAAAGGTGTATAGACAATAGACATTGAAATTGAACGAGAAGAAGAAGAGTATAGACAATGAGCTGATCCCATGCTTAGTGGGCTGATCCCCTGCTGGTCTTAATTGCCTCATCCATAGACTTTTCATCTCTGTGTTCTGCAGTGTCCTAGGCTAGGAAATCGAGCTAGAACCATCAATGGAAGCACTTTGCTTTACATGAATCCAATTAAATGAAATTTTCCACCTTTTCATCTGTAGACCATACTGCTTTCCTCTCATAATGTTAAGTGTTCTTGTATGATATATTTTCAATGTTTTTAATTAAGTTTGTAATGCGAAGACAAACATATATATTACCATCTCCAGGGTAAGGACAAAGATTGCAAAGGCCTTCATATCCCCATGCAGCACCCTCAGTACAACAGCATTTTGATCGGGTGAGGTTGTTGCTTCGAGGATCAATGCATCGACCAAATTCAAAACCGTCGAAGCAAGACCCAGATCTCACATCTGCAAAAGTGATTCAAAATGATTAAAAGAGAAACAAATTTTTATATCCTTTCATTTACAAAATGATTATTGTCACAAAAAATACATCATATTGCATTCTAACTTTTTGTTTTGTAACTTATAATCATTAAATTCATCCATATCTGAAAAACAAACAAAAAACAAACAAACAAACAAAAAAAACAAAAAAAGATTGACAAATTTTGCATGCATAATGTAGAGAGATTGAATCGATTCATTTTTCTTACCTATGCAAGCCATTCCATCTGTGGTGACTTCAAAACCAACTGGACAAGTACACTGGAATCCTCCAGGAAGATTTCTACAGTCGCCCTCAAAACAGGCAGACGGTAACTCTGCACATTCATTGATGTCTGCAAAGAGATATTTCAATAAAACATATCATTGATGTCTGCAAAGAGATATTTCAATAAAACATATCATTGATGTCTGCAAAGAGATATTTCAATAAAACATATCATTGATGTCTGCAAAGAGATATTTCAATAAAACATATCATTGATGTCTGCAAAGAGATATTTCAATAAAACATATCATTGATGTCTGCAAAGAGATATTTCAATAAAACATAT
>JARFNW010065361.1:0-13666 GCA_031763155.1 Dirona albolineata | reverse complement strand
CTCTCTCTCTCTCTCTCTCTCTCTCTCTCTCTCTCTCTCTCTCTCTCTCTCTCTCTCTCTATCTATCTCTCTCCCTCCCCCCTCTCCCCCCTCTTTTTAAACCTTATTCATACACGCGTAGCACAAGTCACAAGGAATAAAAAACTCCACAATTTAGAGAAAGAGAGAGAGAGAGAGAGGGAGACTAATGACGTCTATTTGTAACAGCATTACTACACACTCTTTGGTGCAATGTGTTGGACACTTATAATAGCAATATCTACAAAGGAACATTTTTCCCCAACAATTGGTATTACAATAATGATATTATTTGTCCATACCTCGTTTATATTGTAATATATAAATAATACAATAAAGTCATAAAAAGTACACGATGATAATAATATAATATACATATAATATTCTGTCATGGCGTTCTGTAATGGATACATACTTACATCATTGGTATCTTATCATATCAAAAATAGACATTGTAATAATATGCATTATGTTATTAGCATTGTACATAATAGACAGAACCCAAAACGTATGTATTTACATTTTGAGGGATTGATAATAATAATAATAATAATAATAATAATAATAATAATAATAATAATAATAATAATAATAATAATAACGAAGATGATAACCACAACATCAACAATAATTAAATTATGCAATATTCACAATAATATCTACATTATCTTAGATCTTGGGGTTTTTTAAAAACTATGGATAAAATAAGAATATTGTGGAATTCTATTAGTCTCACTGTATATTCAAAAAAATGAACAAAAAGAAGCAGACAAAATTCAAAAACAAAAACAAAACCAAAACGAAACAAAACAAAAACAAAATAGATCAACGGCAATATAACGAAACAAAACAATCCTACAATAAAGTCGTTACCTATACCATTATTGTACTTGTATCATTGACCAATGGTTCATATTATATCGCGTTAATGTGTTAATTAAAGATTCATCATAATGAAACTTGAGAACATGATTAGTGAATGGAGCGAATCCAGATTGTGGAGGGTGGATAACGAAACTAGGTCACGATAATCACAACATACCACAGGGATGCTGGCTCTAATTATCATGGGATTAATCCTCATTACCTTCGCCCCCCCCCCCCCCCTGTCCACCTTTTCTCTCTCTCCCACACTCTCTCTCTCGCTCACACACACATACACACATACACCCATACACACTCACAGACACGCCCCCCAGATACACAAATCTCTATTTTTTCATATCTGCAAAACTTAATAATACTCGCTCTTTAATACAATTTCACGTAACACAATGAATTGTAATAATGATAATGATGATAATAATAATAATAATAATAATAATAATAATAATAATAATAATAATAATAATAATTATGATGATGATGATGATGATGATGATGATGATGATGATGATGTTAATAATGATAATAATACTACTACTGCTAATAATGATAATAATAATAATAATAACAATAATAATAATTAGTATATTTATGAAGCGCAGTCTCCCAAAAAGAATTTGTCCTAGGCGCTTTACATAATTGTTATTCACGCAAGTAGAAGATTACGAAACCTACATGGCAGATAGTTTTAAAATATATGATTTAAGTTGACGTTTAAAGTCAGGCAACGAATCCACTTCCTGTGGTGCTAGAGAGAGTGAATTCCAGGTGGCTGCAACAAATTGAGAAAGGATTTAGTGACATCTTTTGTACGAATTCGTGGAATACCCAAACGGGAGGGATCATTTGAAGAGCGCAGTTTGCTGGGAACTGATATCCCTTTGATAGTTCCGAAAGGTAGGGAGGGGCTGTGTTTTCAAGACAACAATAAACTAGGATACATGCTTTGTATTTGATCCTTTTCTCAACTGGTTTCATTGTAATTTGAAGAGCAAGCCGAGAAGGAATCTAATTTATTCTTTTAAAAATCAATCTTGTTGTACAGTTGAAACTAACTGTAAGCGATTTGGCTGACAGTTGTGGCAAACCAAACAATAGAGCATACCAATAATCTAATTTTGAAAACATTAAGGGAGACAACAAGTTTCTTTGTGATATCTTCTGAAATGTATAGTCTTATCAAACTGATCTTTCTTAAGTCATTGTGTAGGGTTTGAACCAAGTAACTGATTTGGACATTCATGGAAAGTTCAGAATCTAAATATGTGCCCAAGTTCCTAACCTTATCTGGCCTGAATTATTTTGTTGTCAGCCACAGTTATGGTGTCATTTCTGGCCATGCATTGAATAAGCCTGTCAGTTAGTATGCCTCTTACTCGTGTACACAATATTACGGACAGGAACATACACCAGTAATATGCAGAACATTTTAAATTGTGCTCGTCTTAGTTTTAGGAAAGACTAATATTTGAGAGCGTAACTATCCCTATAATTTAAGTTAAACACATACGATCATACATTTGTTATTGATGAAGACAATTGTGACAGCAGTCGGATGATTATGCAATACTCATATCCAACGATATATGAAGGATGCAAAGGGGAGAACCAGTGTTGTCACATAATTGGCATTTTGAGAATACAGAAAAATAAATTTTGGGACTTACATAGTTAAGGACTTTCACCGTGTCTTTTGTTTTATAGTCATAAGTGCTCAAAATGTCTTTTGTAAACAAAGTTATCGCAGCTACTTGACAGCTCAAATGAATGAAATGTGAGAAAATGGAAATTGTCTGATCTAATCACTGGTTTACTAATTTTCACTGTTTTCATTTTTTACTTAAAATTAAGGGCATATAACCAAAGTGATTAGTATTAAATCACATTTAAGTACAATGACAGTGATAATTACCATGTTTTTGTAGCATGAAAGGAGTGATGGGAAGCTATCCAGAGATCGATTCATATCATGGAGTACGGCCGGCTCTGCATTTTGATACTGTGTCACCAAACTTCTTTCTTTCTTTCTTAATCAATATACCTTTTGTAAATTTTGGTGTAAGGCTTAAGCATCATAAACAAAATTTCGCCACTGATTTCTATCCAATGTCTTCCTTTCTGCATCTACAAACTTACATCCCTTGTTTTGATGTCGCCAAACTAGGCTCTAAAATACCTATTGCTCAGTATATAACAAAGCATTCGTAGTATACAATAACAATTCAGATAGGTACTACACCAATTCAAGATTGGAGAAAGAGGCAACATTTACATTATTTTGTATAATTTCATTGGGGGAAAAATAAGCTCTAAGAAGGTGCTCGGATGCACTCTTGCAGAGTGAGGGATATCTGCAAAATATTTTTGGACCTTTGCTGAACAGAAGGCCTTGATAACTTGAAGGACCTTATATTTTGCCTTACTGTCTGACAGTTAATCTCATGTGATGGCTAAACCAATGGTGATGGATGACGGTCGAGGAAACTGAAAACATTTTATGACCTTCACTGCTTTTCTATTTGAAATAGTCTAATGTTGAAGGTTTACCCCTAGCAAACAATTTTTTCGTGTACTCTGAGAGAGACGGTGGTAAGTATATCTCTTAGAAAAAGTAACTGACACGACAGAGGAAGCCTTGATGATCTAAGAGTGGCAATAACTCAGAACAATAAAAATGGGACATCACTGGTTTAGCCCTTGCAAACTAATGTTTATTGTGCTGTGAAAGAGTTATAGTGCTAACGTTTTTTTCTCTCGAAAACTATCTGGAAAGATGGAGGACGCCTCGATGAAATAAAAGAGGGGAAAAGCATTTCCTATGAATATTTCTTTTACCATTTATCAGTGCTAAAAAGAAAATTTTTCTATTTGACAAGTGACCAATTGAATTGGATTTCTGGTGACTTGTATTCTAATGTTCAATTTTCAAATCTCATGCCATGTCCAAACATGAAAATATAAATTGTCCATTACAGATGGCCCAGACATTGTGACTGCTGGTCCAATAGAGATAGAGACGCCCAGTGTCAGCATGTGTCCTGGTGTAGACGTGACACCTGTGTCCATACATTGTGATGTCCCCAAAGACAGTGTCAATCCTTCCCCATCCATGGTCGTACGAAGATCATCTGGGGATGACCTCCTGCCTGTCTCCAACTCCACACTTGAGGACGTATACAGGTCCAATTTCGCAATCATTCTAGACGAGGTAGGAATTAACACTGTCTACTGTTTGGCATCCAATATCCTCCACGACGATTTGACGGTTCAGGTTGAGAAGAACATCACTGTGTTTGGTAAGAATGTTTGAATAATTGGTCACGGTGTATGGCTGTGTTGATATAAGCTAGAGTTAACATTTAATCTATATCTAAAAGGAAATTTTGTTGCAAATGATGTATTTTTCAAACTAATTTAGCCATTCAATGACTAACATCTTTTCTAATAATTCAAAATTAAACGTTCTTTTCTACTGATAGTTCCCCCAAGTTCTGCACCGAAAATTAACATCAACAATGGATCATTGCTTACTAATGACAGCAGTGAATCCATGAAATCAGGACAGCGTGTTGAGGTCAAATGTTCAGTTGCAGGTGGCTTCCCAGATGTCAGCAAAGTCGTGTTGACTTGTGGAAATGAAAAGAATGAGTCCGAAGGAATTGAGTCTTCGTTGTCCCTGGATTTAGACAAGGGATGGAATCAGGAACAGTGTCATTGTCAAGCTGACCACATCACTGGATGTTACGACCAGACATCAGTCTTTACTCTGGATGTGCAGTGTAAGTATCGTGTTAAAGAATTTGTCAGCATGGAATTTTGGGAATTGTAAATGCTACACAATATCAATCAAATTCTGAATTTCTTTTCTGAATATATAATTATTTATTGTCCTCCAAGCGTCCCAATAGTTTTGTATTCCACTTCATTCATGGCAAGGATCATACATCTGTTTTTGTAACCACAATATCAACCAAATAACGAATATAAATATATTGTCATCCAACTGTCCCAATAATTTGTTTTCATCATTGCAATGCCCATGCATCATGTATCGTTTTACCTTCTTTGACTTTGTTTCATGTTTTGATAGACGGACCAGAATATGTGGAGGTTGGGCCAGTTATCATTCCCACGTCCAACCTTTGCCCAGGAGAAGGACAAGTCACCATGTTCTGTGATGTCCCAAAAGCCAGTGTTAATCCTTTGCCTTACATTGTCGTGGAGAAGGAAATGGCAATCATTGAACTGCCCGTTTCAAATGCCACTGATCAAGACTCTCACATGTCATATTTTACATTTCGTCCCAACCATGGTGGAATTTTGAAAGTCGAGTGTCTGGCTTGGAATTCGATTTACATCGATTTGAAGACAAGAGCTCAAAAGATAATTACAGTGTATGGTAAGTATTGGACGTCTTTGGACACCAAATATGTTAATTGATTAAAGATTCTCATCACTGTTAGAGGACCCTTGGGACACCAAATACGTTAATTGATTAAAGATTTTCATTGCTGTTAGTGGACCCTTGGGACACCAAATACGTTCATTGATTAAAGATTCTCATCGCTGTTAGTGAACTGTGGCTGTCGAATGGAAAACAAACTCAACAAACGGCAATGTGGTATGATCAGTATCGCCGGCGCCGTTAATAAAGGGAATCAATCGTGCCATGACGCTGATGGTGTCGAAATTGTCAAACGTTGTCAGTGTTATTCGCCTTGATGTTTCTCACATTTAATGTTTTCACATTTTGAGCTTCCGCTAGGATATACATCGAATTTTGCAGCTTCGGCCATTTTCGTGATCTCTGTAGTGAAAGTAAACCATTCATTTATGTTTGTCTGTGATGATAATTGCATGGTGTTGTTTTGAACTTTCATCAAGTAAAACTAAAACCACGTAGCAGAAATTGATAATCCTTAGAGTGGCTCCCAGTTCATGTCTTTGTCTATCCCTATTAAAATGTCAAAACTAATTTCTCTGACTTCCTTTGTTTATGATACAATCATTTTTGTCTTTGCCTATGTTTGTTTGTAACTCAAATAGATATCAATGTAATAAAATCGTTTCTATGAATTTTAATTTAAAACTGACTTAAACATCTTTGTATATCTCTGTTTTGAAATATATTTGTAAGACTCACTTTTTGTATTATAAGACTTTAAAGGTGTTCGAGTCAAATTGCGTCAAAACACGATTTTGGCTCATAAGAAAGTGTAACCACTAATCTATATCCTAAACGAAAACAGGACAAAAATGAAAAATGTAAATGCTCTATTCACACATGACAAACTTTAGTCTTGAGTTGTATGTCCTAACCGTGCCTCTTCCAGTCGATGAACAGAGGTCTGGACCTGTCTTTTAATCGTATGTCAAATTGGGTTGAGGGTGAATTGTAACTGGTAAATTGCTCAAATTATACATTTGATGAATCATATCATATCATCTAAGAGGGGAGGGGGGGGGGGGGGTATGTTGTCAGGGCAGGGTTGGAGATTTGGAAAAGAATTAAGTTTTTGAGGATTGATGATGAAGTCATTGATACCATGTCTTTCTATGACCCGCCCAGCGTCAAACTCTGAACATAACTGGTGGATAACCACGGATATTGACCACCTAGCAGCCACCGTTGTGGAGACCTTATCCCACCCATTTCACTTCTCACCCCACAGCAAGTCAACCGGTGTCATGGCACGTTGCACATAGAGAATCACGGATAACAGACTATGGGGGTTTCCAGACCATACAGTTCTGACACAGCTCTGCCAGGAACTGAACATATAGTATAGGCGGTTTTGTTTTTTATTTGTTGTTCTTTTTATCTTGGTTTCTTTCATTAATATTGTCTACTTTCATTTTTTTCCACAGAGCCACCTTCTAATGCACCAGCTATTTCTATAAACAATGGTCCCTCGATTGTAAGTGGTAGCATGCAAACTCTCAAGGCCGGTAATCATGTTGCAGTCAAGTGTTTAGTGGAAAATGGCTACCCCCAGGTCAACAAAGTCGTGTTGACTTGTGGAAATGAAAGGAATGAGTCCGAAGGAATTGAGTCTTCGTTGTCCCTGGATTTGGACAAGGGATGGAATCAGGAACAGTGTCATTGTCAAGCTGACCACACGACTGGATGTTACGACCAGACATCAGTCTTTACTCTGGATGTGCAGTGTAAGTACCGTGTTAAAGAATTTGTCAGCATGGAATTTTGGGAATAGTAAATGCTACACAATATCAATCAAATTACGAATTTCGTTTTTGAATATATATTTATTTTCCTCCATCTTTTTATGAAGCAGATCATTACGTGTGAGGTAGGTTTATTTGGTTTATGTTTTAAAAATAGTTTCAGTCAGGAATAATAAACGGAAGTATCATTTAAATTGTGCTGGTCTTAGTATCTGGAAAGAATATTATTTGAGACCGTAAATATCCTTATAATTTAAGTTAACAACACCCAATCGTCAGGAACTAACCAAGTGAGCAAGCCAGTTGGTCAATTCCCCACATATGACATAAATAAGGGTTTTGAAGAAGACGTAGTTCTCTCAAAGCACATGCAAATCACAAGAAGTTAACACGTCCGACGATTGCAAAATGATATGGTATTACTAAGACTAGGTAGCTATAAGTATGATTGATAGTAATCATATTATAAATGAATATAAGGATACAGTTAATGAATTGTTATAGAAATGATTAAATTGGGGTATATTAAATATTACTGTCCTAAAGAGTAATCAAATAATGGTGACACAATAGGTCAAAACCGTTTGCTTGGGTTTTCCATTTCCCCAAGGTCGTTCTATTGTGAGTAAAAAGTAGCATAACCAACAACTTTCCAATTGTGAATAAAGAATCTCATGATTTTTTTCGTTACTTCCTGAAAAGCAAGGTCAAGTTGGTGGGAAAAACCATCTGATGATCTTGTTCTATACTAATTTTAAACAAGTAAATATATTAGTACTTAAACATTTGAAGATCTATTGAACGTAGTTGATATTGTGTTGTCTCATCCAATGGTGAAAAGACATGTTCTGGCCAACACACGTTAGGCTGAAATCCAGGATGCCACAACAATCCAACACGTTAATCAACAATCTATCAACAGCTATAGAACCAACACTGGGTGGAACACTATCGCCTCGGGATTACGATCCGCTCAGAGTGATGGCACAGGACTCTTGTCAAGCTCCCAGTGACCAAAAACATCAGATATCCAAATGATAACTCGTAGTGACCTCAGCTGGTAACTTCTTCTTTCTTTCCGAGCTTTTAGCTGGATATTCAACCACTTCCAAGCACTTCGCTGGAGAAGTAATTTGTCCACACTTTTAGCTGGATCGGTAATCGCTTGTTATAAACTCTTGTTTACTAATGTGATCAAATCAATATGTCATATAAATATCCTAGACCTCATTTGGTCTGAATGATATCATATACACATGCTTAAAATATTAATTTACTTCATTTATCACTATGTAGGTAATGATATCACATCGCTACAACAGAGCTAGTAAATGAATACACATTATGTACTTACACAAGTAAATCTCATGTTCTCCACACATGGAATCGAGTGTATAGATATACCTCTTACAACGTCACATATTACATTCATTAGATAATTATATATCAATTATATGGGTGCAATATATAATGACACTCATATCAATTATGATAGGAGACACATAGAAAACAACACCTGCTCTATTCCTCATTACAATAATATGTTTTCAACTTAACCCACAGAATTATGGCACACAAATCAGAAGACTTCACTTTTGTCACACACAACATTTTTGTTGTTTTTACAATAGTAAGAACTTTTCTACTTCGAACTAGTTCCACGCTTCTTCTTAATAACGTGGACGAACGAACCATGGACCTCAGGATACATTACTAAACTTAATTTAAAACATCTTATATATGTTTTCATGGCGGAACTGGTCTTACCATTTATGGAACGTTATCTGTTCTAAAATTCAACCCACACAACAATAAAACGGATAAACAAGTACAGTAATCTACACAAATATCCATCGTAGATGAACCAAATTTACACTCAGTTTTCCCGGTTTCGTCATCCGTTCTTTTGTTCATGAACACACTGCAATTTTATCATCCATCTTGTTTCATTGAAACACGCAAAATGGATGTCCTGGGTGGGGAATCCACGATGACGCAGCTGTACCTCACGCCACCCCAACAGCCAAATTGCGACTTCCTTACATACATTTTTTATTGATAAAGACAATTGCAACAGCAGTAGCTAAGATTGTAGAATGCACTTATCTAACAACAAACCATTTCATTCTATTCGTGTTGGAAATAAAATTTACTATGATTGTTTGTTTTCCGTGTATCGGTGCCAAGATATTAAGGAACTTTTTTATTTATTTGACAACTGACCAATTGAATTGGATGTCTGGTGACTTCTTCTCTGTACTCCTAATGTTCAATTTTCAAATCCCATCCCATGTCCAAACATGAAAATGTAAATCGTCCATTACAGATGGCCCAGACATTGTGACTGCTGGTCCAATAGAGACGCCCACTGTCACCATGTGTCCTGGTGTAGACGTGACACCTGTGTCCATACACTGTGATGTCCCCAAAGACAGTGTCAATCCTTCCCCATCCATGGTCGTACGAAGATCATCTGGGGAAGTCATCCTGCCTGTCTCCAACTCCACACTCGAGGACGTATACAGATCCAATTTCGCAATCATTCCAGAGGCAGGAATTAACACTGTCTACTGTTTGGCATCCAATATCCTCCACGACGATTTGACGGTTCAGGTTGAGAAGAACGTCACCACTGTGTTTGGTAAGAATGTTTTAATAATTCGGAACGGTTTAAGACTGTGCTGGCTAGAGCTAACATTTAATCAATATCTTTTAGGAAATGATGTATTTTCAACTAATATAATCATGCAATTAAAAGGGGGCGAGATGGTTGAGTGGATAAGCACCAGAAACCTAGCAGAACTAGGTTCAAGTCTAGGCGCCGTTATCTTTCGGTGGTGTGCGAAGGGCTGAATATTTCTTTTTTTATCATCAATGACTTTACATTTTTTTAATGACTCAAAATGAAACGTTCTTTTCTTTCAATAGCTCCCCCAAGCTCTGCACCAAAAATGAACATCAACGAGGGAACGTTGCTTACCAAGGGCAGCAGTGAATCCATGAAATCAGGACAGCGTGTTGAGGTCAAATGTTTAGTTGGAGGTGGCTACCCAGAGGTCAGCAAAGTCGTGTTGACTTGTGGAAATGAAAAGAATGAGTCCGAAGGAATTGAGTCTTCGTTGTCCCTGGATTTAGACAAGGGATGGAATCAGGAACAGTGTCATTGTCAAGCTGACCACATCACTGGATGTTACGACCAGACATCAGTCTTTACTCTGGATGTGCAGTGTAAGTATCGTGTTAAAGAATTTGTCAGCATGGAATTTTGGGAATTGTAAATGCTACACAATATCAATCAAATTCTGAATTTCTTTTCTGAATATATAATTATTTATTGTCCTCCAAGCGTCCCAATAGTTTTGTATTCCACTTCATTCATGGCAAGGATCATACATCTGTTTTTGTAACCACAATATCAACCAAATAACGAATATAAATATATTGTCATCCAACTGTCCCAATAATTTGTTTTCATCATTGCAATGCCCATGCATCATGTATCGTTTTACCTTCTTTGACTTTGTTTCATGTTTTGATAGACGGACCAGAATATGTGGAGGTTGGGCCAGTTATCATTCCCACGTCCAACCTTTGCCCAGGAGAAGGACAAGTCACCATGTTCTGTGATGTCCCAAAAGCCAGTGTTAATCCTTTGCCTTACATTGTCGTGGAGAAGGAAATGGCAATCATTGAACTGCCCGTTTCAAATGCCACTGATCAAGACTCTCACATGTCATATTTTACATTTCGTCCCAACCATGGTGGAATTTTGAAAGTCGAGTGTCTGGCTTGGAATTCGATTTACATCGATTTGAAGACAAGAGCTCAAAAGATAATTACAGTGTATGGTAAGTATTGGACGTCTTTGGACACCAAATATGTTAATTGATTAAAGATTCTCATCACTGTTAGAGGACCCTTGGGACACCAAATACGTTAATTGATTAAAGATTTTCATTGCTGTTAGTGGACCCTTGGGACACCAAATACGTTCATTGATTAAAGATTCTCATCGCTGTTAGTGAACTGTGGCTGTCGAATGGAAAACAAACTCAACAAACGGCAATGTGGTATGATCAGTATCGCCGGCGCCGTTAATAAAGGGAATCAATCGTGCCATGACGCTGATGGTGTCGAAATTGTCAAACGTTGTCAGTGTTATTCGCCTTGATGTTTCTCACATTTAATGTTTTCACATTTTGAGCTTCCGCTAGGATATACATCGAATTTTGCAGCTTCGGCCATTTTCGTGATCTCTGTAGTGAAAGTAAACCATTCATTTATGTTTGTCTGTGATGATAATTGCATGGTGTTGTTTTGAACTTTCATCAAGTAAAACTAAAACCACGTAGCAGAAATTGATAATCCTTAGAGTGGCTCCCAGTTCATGTCTTTGTCTATCCCTATTAAAATGTCAAAACTAATTTCTCTGACTTCCTTTGTTTATGATACAATCATTTTTGTCTTTGCCTATGTTTGTTTGTAACTCAAATAGATATCAATGTAATAAAATCGTTTCTATGAATTTTAATTTAAAACTGACTTAAACATCTTTGTATATCTCTGTTTTGAAATATATTTGTAAGACTCACTTTTTGTATTATAAGACTTTAAAGGTGTTCGAGTCAAATTGCGTCAAAACACGATTTTGGCTCATAAGAAAGTGTAACCACTAATCTATATCCTAAACGAAAACAGGACAAAAATGAAAAATGTAAATGCTCTATTCACACATGACAAACTTTAGTCTTGAGTTGTATGTCCTAACCGTGCCTCTTCCAGTCGATGAACAGAGGTCTGGACCTGTCTTTTAATCGTATGTCAAATTGGGTTGAGGGTGAATTGTAACTGGTAAATTGCTCAAATTATACATTTGATGAATCATATCATATCATCTAAGAGGGGAGGGGGGGGGGGGGGTATGTTGTCAGGGCAGGGTTGGAGATTTGGAAAAGAATTAAGTTTTTGAGGATTGATGATGAAGTCATTGATACCATGTCTTTCTATGACCCGCCCAGCGTCAAACTCTGAACATAACTGGTGGATAACCACGGATATTGACCACCTAGCAGCCACCGTTGTGGAGACCTTATCCCACCCATTTCACTTCTCACCCCACAGCAAGTCAACCGGTGTCATGGCACGTTGCACATAGAGAATCACGGATAACAGACTATGGGGGTTTCCAGACCATACAGTTCTGACACAGCTCTGCCAGGAACTGAACATATAGTATAGGCGGTTTTGTTTTTTATTTGTTGTTCTTTTTATCTTGGTTTCTTTCATTAATATTGTCTACTTTCATTTTTTTCCACAGAGCCACCTTCTAATGCACCAGCTATTTCTATAAACAATGGTCCCTCGATTGTAAGTGGTAGCATGCAAACTCTCAAGGCCGGTAATCATGTTGCAGTCAAGTGTTTAGTGGAAAATGGCTACCCCCAGGTCAACAAAGTCGTGTTGACTTGTGGAAATGAAAGGAATGAGTCCGAAGGAATTGAGTCTTCGTTGTCCCTGGATTTGGACAAGGGATGGAATCAGGAACAGTGTCATTGTCAAGCTGACCACACGACTGGATGTTACGACCAGACATCAGTCTTTACTATGGATGTGCAGTGTAAGTACTGTGTATAACTATTTCGTAACGTTTGATTTTTTTGTGTGTTTCAGTGATATTAATAGATGCATCATGCCATTGGTCTAGATTTGACTAAATATTTTTGGGAAATAATTCTGTAGGCCCAGTAATATGTTAGTATTGAAGAAACCAGTTTCAGTGATAGTGACCGACAATTTCAGAGCCAAAATAGAAAGGTTTTGATTGAGCTAATGTATGTGTGTGTGTGTGTTGTTTGGTTGAGTGTGTGTGTATATATATATATATATCATCATCATCTTCGTCGTCGTCGTCATCATTATTATCATTATTATTATTATTATTATTGTTATTATTATTATTATTATTATCATTATTATTATTATTATCATCATCATCATCATCATCATCATCATCATCATCGTCATTATTATTATTATTATTATTATTATTAATATTAGCATTATTCTTATAAATACTACCATCACTAAATGATAATTTCCAGATGCTCCCGTTGTCACAAGATATTCAATCAATGACGAAACGGAGGTACTAGAACGGATTGCTGGGGCCAATGTGGTGATACAATGTGAGGCTGAAGGAAACCCACAGCCAAACATGTCTGTTGTGGGTCTACTATCCGGTCAGGTCCTCACTACCGAATATGAATCAAACAACGGACACAACAAGCTTAAGCTGTCTACAGTCATGAAGTGTTCGCATTCCGACACCTATGCTTGTGTCGCTGACAATGGAGTGGGTTCACACCAACTCAGCGTGGATGTCTCCATCACATGTGAGAATGTGGTTTTCAGAGTTTGTTTTGTCTAAAATGTCGTGTTTCAGACGACCAAATAGCCTCATCTAATTAGTTTGACGCGGAATGTTTAGAAAAGAAAATAGCGAAAAATCAACTAAGATGGTTTGGACATGTAAACAGAATGAATGATAGTAGGATACCAAAACAAATATTAGAATGTA
>JARFNW010065250.1:0-13675 GCA_031763155.1 Dirona albolineata | reverse complement strand
TGGCGAAAGTTTGTTTATGATGCATAAGCCTTACACCGAAAGGTACAAAAGGTAAATTGATCAAGAAAGAAAGAAGTCATCTGTTGGAAAGCATAACCGTCTTAACCCAACCCCAAAGAACTTCAATACATTCATGGCTAGAGCACAACGTATTTACCTTAGCTGCCACGGTGAGGGCCACCATGTTTTTGTTCCATGCATCTCCTTGATCTAGCCCTGACTCGAAATCAGCTTGTAAAGATTTGGCCGATCGAACCAGCACCCTGTCGATTGTAGATTAATTACTTCAGTAAACTTGTCAAAGTATATTATGCCTTTGCAAAGAGACATATAATAAAAAAGCAAGCCAAAACAACCACCTTTTGACATAAAACGTATCTATTCAATATTTCTCTGCACAGTGTGTAGGAGAAGAAACCCAAACTATGATACAACGTAACCATCACATCCATGAGTGAAAATATGGAGCATGTTAATTACTTAATTAGATTGGCAGCACAAACGACACATGATAGATCTGTCACAGCGTGCTCTCAATCATTCAAGCTAATTCACAAACTCAGGCACCGGATGACACTTTTGACATTTATATATTTATTTTCCTGTTCTTATCTATCATCTGGGACCCTAAATAACTGGTACAGATCAGCCGTGGAGCCCTCATGGCCCTGAACAAAGCCTCTTGGACTTCCAAATACTTTCATCTTTGGGGTTTTCTGAACCACAGGATGTGTGGTACAACTTTTAGAAATACTCAGGACCTACAACAAACCATCGTTCCCAATGTGTGGAGCATTTCTGTTGAACAGTGTCAGTGTGTTATTGAAAACTTTTCATTGCGTGTAAAAATGTGCATTGCTAGAAACAGACGTCACCTTGAACATGTGCAATAATTATTTTACACTTTAACATTTCCACCTAATTTCTTTTCACAGTAAGTGCAGAGGCTTGTTCTATATTCAGACTTACCTCTGAGCCATTCTCTGGTAAACTTGCAACAATAAATCAAAGCTCAGGCAGTCTTGTTTGGATGAAAATGTGAGCACATCATTCCTGTGCACACCGATGTAGGCACTGGTTCCCTCCAGGGTCTCTCCAGACAGGGACTTGGCCACCTGTTTCAGGAGATATCTGAAACAGACAAATCAACAGACTTACGTATAACGGAAAATTGTTTTAATTTGTAGCTTCTCTCGGGTCAGCTAAACGGCACTGAGAGAACCAGCAAGCATACAACAAAGGCCTTGAGCATCCCGTATGGCCAAACAGAGAGCTAAAACACGTATGGATATGGAATTCAAGACATGGGGAATCTGTTCATTGTGTTCAAAATTCTACTTTGGCGTTATGAGTAATCAAGTGTTCAATATAAAAAAGGCAAGGCTAATAAATTACTGGGTAGCCTCCTTGTACAACTGATACAAGTACAAGTGATAAAATTAATGTGATGATGAGCTGAATATGGCATGGAATAGAAAAAGTTGAGATTCATTTTCGCCGACAGACACCAATAGGCCCAACACATGAAGAAGAAGAAGACGGATAATGAGCAATGATAAACAAATATTAGTAAGTAAAACCAACAAAAAGATACGGCGGACAAACCTCGCTGTCTGTTGGTACAACACTGTGTTTTCCCCTTCAACCGTGTTCAAAGGTAATCCCCGAACACTGACATTTGGAATTCCTGCCAACATCATGTATCCGTGCCCGCCCAGGGCTCGTCGCATTATCTCTAAGTGGTGAGAAGCGATTTCCCCACAGACGGCTTTCATCACAGATGACTGGCTATGCATCTTGAATCATAAGCATGTTGTAAAAAAAAGTTTAAAACAAATTATGATTTAAATATAAATAACAAAAGAAATTCAGCTATTTTTAATGTCAGATTTAATTACGTTCTTGTTACTCCTGTTCAATCTTTTCAATACTTTTGGTATACAAACTCTCTTAGCGTTCAAGTTCAACATTCTTTGATGACATTTTTCTCTTTTCCCATTTTTCTACTTATCATACTAATCTTTCTCCCCCTTTTTTCACTCCACCTCCTACTCCATTTCCTTCTTCAGTGTGTGACTTAAAGACCATGACTACCACCTAAGTCAGGGCATATGAACTGCCTCAGGTAGAATAGAACATCTATAATATAGTGATGGGACGTGACAGGACACCGGTCAACTTGGCACTACCAGCTAGGTTTTGCTTTTCATTTCAGAGTGCCGGTGGCGCAGTAGCTAAGTCACTCGCCTTTGGTAAGAGAGGTCACAGGTTCAAATCCTGGTGGAAGCACTGATTTTTCTTTTCTCAAGACCTTGATCCCACTTTGCGGCAAAGCACTGCGGCTAACGCCTGGGTTATTCCAGTCTTCCCTCGGAATAGACCCTTAAGACAAATTTCCCCCTTGGGTGAATAAAGGGAATTCATTTAATTTTTATTTCTCTATTTATTTCCCAAGGAATCAAATCGCAGAGAAGGGTATTTGTGATATATTATTTTGCTACGTCCAATGCATGCCAACCAACCTCAGCCAAAATGGCCCTGTTCCCTTTCATCATTTCAGGATAGCATTCTTCATAGACTTCCTTCATGGTGTTGGATAAGAAGAACAAACAGAAGCCAGCAGCCAGGCCAGGGAACGTCTTGTACTGCTGGGCCTGGAAGTCAAGGATTTGGGCCTCATCTCCACTGGGGAAGACAAGATGGTGGTATAGTACAATACAAAAATAATCATCTCTCTCTCTCTCTCTCCCCCCCCCCTCTCTCTCTCTCCCTCCCTCTCTCTCTGTCTCTCTCTCTCTCCCCCTCCCTCTCTCTCCCTCCCTCCCTCTCTCTCTCTCTTCCCCCTCTCCCTCCCTCCCTTTCTCTCTCTTCCCCCTCTCCCTCCCTCCCCCCCCCCCTCTCTCTCTCTCACACACACACACCCACACAGAAGCAAACTCTGTACAAAATTGTTTCCGCAATGACAAATATTAATGACAGTCATCTGGCGAACTATTGGGACAAACTTTTCTCTCCAGAGAACTTCAAAACACAATCCCTATTTTCAAACTTGTCAACATTAATAAACACGCACATAAAGTGAAAACAAATTAACTGTCAACACAATAAAAATAATTATCACCCTTTACGCATTTATCTAAAAACTTTCTCTTATTTATCTAGTACTACCATAGCAGAGCAGACGTTTCTACTTTTTGTTCTATGCTACGGCAACATACAGAGTGAAGATTCAATATCCGTCTTAAAATCAAACTTACTTGGGTTTCAGAGAGGTTTGCCTTCTTACGGCACTGTATCGCACAGCCGTGACACTTCCATAGCACAGAGTACCTGCAGCCCATTTGGTGATCTCTACACGAACGAACATCATGGTGGAGTAATTAGACTTGTCTCCCTTCACGGCCTGGAACTTACCGTCACAGGAAACCTGTTGGCAAGAATATTGCAGTCAGATTGAAACAAAAAAGAGAAAAAAAATGTGAAGTCCTTTCGAGCCTTGAAGCCAATAGAACCAGTGCTTATCCCTATTTCCGTAGCGTGAAGCGGACAGAGTGACAATACGTCACCCTTCTGGATAGAACGCTGGTCTATCGCAGATTACTGCCCCAGCTGCAAGCTGGTACCCACGTTTACACCTGGGTCGGTTGAGTGAGGCAATAGGAGTAAAATTTTGTGCCTAAGAAAAACAACAAAGTGACTGGGGATAGGATTCGAACCCACAAACTGTGCCGTGAGTCCTCACCTCCAGTCAGATCGAATCAAAATCTTAAAAGCAAGCAAAAATTGATATGCGATATACATTTTCAATCAATAACTTAAGTAAATACATTTGAGTGAATTCAACAAGCAGCTGGGAACCACTTTCTTTTTTCACCCCTTGATGTGTTTTCTTAAAAAGTTTTAAATCTTAAATTTTGGTTGTTTGTTTTGGATATTTTTTTACAGTTTGTTTTGGCGTGAAGTACAAAATATCATGAATTTCAAAATTGATAGCAGCTTGCTAACACTGTAAAATATTCTGACCTTTGCATTTCTCATGAGCATATTCATCCTGGGAATACGAACATCGTTCAAAATCAGAAATCCATTGTCTGCATTATTGAGGGACATCTTCGGGCCAATGTCTCCAACTTGGATACCTGGATTAAGAGTTGGCAAGAAAACAAGTAAAGCACAATGTCATGATGATTTGTTTGTTTCATCTGAGACAGTTAACGTGGAAAGCAGAGTAGAGGCACCTCCCACACCTTGAAATCTTCAGACATATTAATCTACTACCATTAATGGTTTTCTTTTTACATTAGTAACTAGTGCCTCCAACAGAGTTGGAAAATATATGGATCAAGATTTTTAAGGCAAGCAGGGGATCAGCCCACTGTGTGCAGTCATAACATCATGGAGAAAATTTTGTAAAGGTTGTGCAAAAAAACAAACAAAACCGCCTACACTTCCATTGCCAATATTACAAAAACTAGCAGAAGACTTCCATCATAGCACTATGCTTACCTGGCAGAGAGGTGAAATCTTCCAGACTCCGAAGAGGAACAATGAAGGCCTGGAGACCCAAATTCTTTCCACTGATGACCAGCTGTGCTAAAACAATAGCATGAGTAGTCGACTTCCCCACTGCAATGTCAAAATACCAATGTGAGAGGTCCAGCAATGGAAAAATAGTCCCAGGTTTCAGTAAAAGGGGGCGAGGTGGCCTTGTGGTCAGACTCTCATGGTGAAGGTTGTGGGCACGAATCCTATCCCAGTCACTTCGTTGTCATTCTTGGGCAAGAAACTTTACTCCTACTGCCTCACTCAACCCAGGTGTAAAAATGGGTACCAGCTTGCAGCTGGGGAAGTAATCTGCGATAGATTGTCACTCTGTCCGCTTCACGCTTCACAAACCAGGATAAGCACTGTCTCTATGGGCCTCAGGGATAACTTTACTTTATCAATAAAAGACAGAGTGAAAAATGAATAGGGTATCTGCCACCAAGACATGAGTTAAAAGGGAAAGGGGATGGGATGGGGATACAGAGATGTCTACCCTAGCCTGAAACACTCAGCATTCCTGAACAAACGTTTTCAGTATTTTTTTCAGGAGAATCCAGTACTTAACCAAATGCTAAGGTTACAGAAACTTTCTTTATTTATTTCATGATCACTACCTACAGTAGCTTTTGGTGCTAGGTAGGTGACAGAAACACAGCGTTTCATTAAAGACTCCTCCAAAAGGACGAGGGTGAAATAAAATGAATGAAGGAAAAGTATTGTAGTCAAAATCATTTTATACCAGACAATAAAAGAAGAATGTAAGTGGCATTGTTTTGTTGATCTATTTTCTTATAATGGACGAATTCTTTACTGAAAGGTATTCTCTGTTTTACACACTTGCATATTCAATGTTCGAAGCTGCATCATGGTGGGCCAACTTCAAGGGTATACAGAGATACATATACATCCCACTATCATCTAACCAGATAGATGAATGCTAGCTATACTATACAGTACAAAGCGCTATAATTTTTCTTGTTGTTTATCGTGTCCCCTTTATACAGTGATAAGCAGTGTAGGGGCCAGCCATATGTCAAGCTCTGAAGGGTGCACGTGACAAATGAAAGTAAATTCAAATTTCAATGAGAACTTACACCACTCATCACCTAGCACATGTCTAGAAAGACTCTGCATCAGGAATTATAGACGAGTAGGTGATGAGCCGACTGCATCCATATACCTTTACCAGTAAATTGGACAACCATGTACCATGAGGTCCATAGATTTTACCAGTAAACACTTTACTGTTACCCTAGTGGTTACTATTCAGTTATAGGACAACTGAGAGCGGCCACCTGGGCACTATAATTGTTCTGGTTTTTTTAAATAATGGAAGAGCAAACCTACATGACCCAGGCCACCATTTCATAGAAGAAACTCTCGGCGTTCTCATGACAAACTCATCTGTTGTAGGGTCAAAGGTGGCAGTAGTTTCCAATTTCATGAGATTTGTACCTTTGGAAACATGCATAAAAAAAATTATTTTATGAAAATAATTAAATATCAATCCTATTGAAAAGTAATTTGTAGTAATATATATATTTTTTAAATAATATAAAAATACAACAAAGGCTTACTAAGTAAAAAATTTTCATCATGAATGATAAATTGAAATATCACAAAAAAAAATCAAAAAAATAGAATTATATAAATAAAATGTAGAACAGAATCTAAATCGATTTACAATATCAAGAGTATACAAAAGTTTACCATGTCCAAGCTCTGTCTGTGCATAAGTTCCGAGAATTTTGTAGTTTACAGCCGGTGGAAGCCATTGTGCCTTCTGCTCGTCGGTTCCAAGCCGTTCAAGTGCCGGTATAAACATAGTATGATGAAGTGACAAAGCTTCATCAAAATCATTTATTCTCCTGAAAGTTAAAAGTTATGGAAAAGAGGAGTGAAAAATAGGCGGTGTCCCCATGTTCTGAACAGAATCCATCATCAGAGAAGAAAACAATTTAAAAAAAGAATAAGTCCTGTTACTAGCAGAGGGGACTTTATGAGCAGAGTGAATGAAAACAACAAGAAAGCAAAATTGTCAACAAACATAGAGGAAATCATAGAAGTTAATGCGATGAAAAATTGGAGAAGAATCACGGTAGAAGACGGCAAGATTGATGGAATTTAAGAATTCGAATTTTAAAAGCTAAGTGTGCACAAATTCACACCTATGTCAACTGAAGAAAAAATATGTAAAGAGTCTTTCCCAAGGATTCAATGTAAGGCCTAGCATTGCTATGACTCGAACCCTGGATCTCAGGCCACCTTACATCTCAACCACTGACTCTGCAATACAATTGAGTTCGCTTAAGATAAACTCAGTGGGACCAGACAATGAGTTGATCTTATGCAAGGTTTATCTTAACCATTTCCAAGGGAAACAACCAGTGGTTACAAAATCTACGGTGGGTAAAAGTCTAGTAACCTCCCCTGTTCATAAAAATGGTATGCGTGACCCTTCTTCCTTACTTTAGGCCTGTTGTTTTCGAAGATGATGGGTTGGGTTTTTTGTTTTGTTTTGTTTTTTGTTTTTTTGTTTGTTTTTGATCAAACCAAAAACGCAAAAGTGGGAAGGGAGAGGTCATGGTGACAGAAAAAAAGTTTATTTTAAACGGGCTGAGTGCGATCCGTGTTTATATAAACCAGACTTTGTTTAGTTGACGTAAATAAGAAAAAAAACGGGACCGGATGAATGGTTTATCTTAAGCGATATTTTATCTTAAGCGAGTTTATCTTAAGTGGACTCCACTGTATATTGCTGCATTTGTGTCGGATCCAATTGGAAATATCAACAGTGTCGTCTTCACTCTGATTCTTTAAGTCCGGCTAGAACACACACACTCACACATACACATACACACACACTCACAATCACACACACACTCACACACATACATTCACACACACTCACAATCAAACACACACTCACACACATACATTCACACACACTCACACTCACACACATACACACACTCACACACATTCTCACACACATTCTCGCACATACACTCACACTCACACACACACAGACACAAACAAACACACACACACACACACACGACTCATTCAGCAAATGCACTCATATGCCAGCTTAAAGTAGACATTATCCAGAAGGGACGCGTACTAATAACAAATGCATTGCATGTTATACATCACAAAGGCTAGATCGCGTGCGGGTCATTTAATATATGTACAGGGTGTTTCGATACCTTAGACCCCCCCCCCCCTGGCCAGCCAAGCTCAGAGTATATAAAATATATCAAATGAAATGGGTTTCAACAGAAACTATTCCTAATCTCAAATCTAAAAGGTCATTAATTTTTTCAATATTTAGTATGTCTACCACCCACTATTCTAACAGCATCTAAACTCGCAAGGTAAGGCGAAATGAACAATTCAGTATCAACTTTAAAGTTGCCCAAAATGCTGTGAAGAGCCGTATTAGGACCATCTTTGGAGGGCATGAGGTTCTTTTGACTCTGTCTGTTCATGATTAAGCCTAAATTTTCACAAGCTCTACTAGCATGCTAAAGGCACACAAAGTTGTTTTGTTTTTTACTGGATACTTTTAGAAAAGCGGATGGTAGATATACTAAAAATTGAAATAAATGTATGACATTTGGGATTTGAGATTACAGATGATTACTGTTGAAGCCTATGTCATTTGTTTTGTCCTGACTATTCTGAGTTTGACTGGCCAGGGGGGGGTCTAAGGTATCGAAACCCACTGTATATATGTATCTCAAACACACAGACAAGTACTTTATTGTTGATGAGAAAAGCTTATTTATTTCAATAGATTGATTTTGTAACTTACTCTTCCATATTACAGTGTTGGTTTAGTTAATATGTGTAGTGGGAGCCCCCCTCATTAGTTCAGGACCCTTCTCAATACCTTTGGGACCATGGACGAGTATATACAATGACTGAAAAATATATAAGAATGGTCCCGAGCCCCTTCACCAACAACTAAAATGATGAACCAATGAATCCCATGTATCTGTATAAAATTTCATCCCAGTTGGGGTGTTTGGACTCAAGTTATTGCAATTTTAGTAAAGGGGGTGACATTACCTTAGAAGGTATGTGGCGGATCCGGTCCTCAGGATGCTGATCGTCATTGTGGGCGTGGTCCCGACGGTGTCAAGTGACTCGGAACATATTGTTTGTTTATTATGTTTAAACTTATTGGGGACCTGGCAAAGTCTAGTGGCTTGTATATGGCTCATAGTTATGAAACTCCTGCCATGGTAAGAGAATGTTAATTATTTGAAATCAAAGCTCTTTAGTTTCTTTGAAATTATGTTTTTTGGAATCGGACACTGTTCTTTGGCCTTACAGAAATATATATGAATATATGTGTATGTGTTTACATGTATGAATAGATTGTGCATATAAATTATGAAAGACGTTGCTAAATGTATTTATCAAGTTGATTTTTTTGTTTGTTTTGTAAGGTTGCCAAATTTGGTCAAGTGTCATAGTGTGAGTCTCTTGCATAAGTGCAAATGTGCATGAAAACAGAACAATAGGGTTTCAGTTTTGTGCTGTTTAGTGCAACTTTGACAAGTTTGTTGATGCATGAGATCATCGGTCACTAAACTTTCCAGTGTGATGACAGTATTTTATGCATTTATTTATATATCAATGTACAAATAAAATTTGAATGAATGAAAAATTTTCTTTTTGAACTTTTTTTGTTTATCATTATTATATGGTACACAACAAAATAAAAAATGTGACAATTACTGAAAATGAGTGCCTTGCGTAACCTGGGAAATCACATAGAGTGAGAATATTAGCACAGGCATATCGACTGATAGATGATAGAATAAACTTGACTGCTGATAAGAAAGCTTAGCTGTTCATTTTCCTTTTCTTTTCTTTTCATTGCTGTTGTGATACAAGTAAAAGTTTTCAAATATCATTGAACCATTTACAGGCTTGGATACAATTTTTGTGTGATATATAAATCAAAATAGATAAATTTGTTTCAATTTAATACAGCAAAAAAAGAAACCACATGACCAATTATAAGTGGTAGCGTGATGCTCACTTAAGGTAACTTCTATTATTTTTTATACCCTTTGTTGGCAGCCAGTAACCTGCAATTTCATGACGCCACCTACAAAAAAAAGTGGTCTTGCGCTAGCCGAAGCATCTTCCACTTCTAATAACATGGTTTATATAGTGTTCCAATTGATGATGTCATGGCACTGTGGCCCATGCTGTGATGATGTAGGTTATTGCTATGTATGTGACTCGTGTGTTATATTGATTGGCATAATTCAATCGCCATATATGGTATTCCCCACTATTAAAAGACTACATCTGAGTATACTCACTGGACAAAATTTGTATCCTATCTTGTATAAAACCGACAGACTCCAAAACTGAAACAAATTTTTTTTTTTTTGTTTTTGTCAGTGCCTATTGAATGAATTCAAAATTAGCATTAGTAATAAGCATCCTGAAACGATCCTGCTAGTTTTAGCAGGAATAACTCAAAAAGATATTGAACCTTTTGGATGTGTAAACTTTGTCACAAATCCATTAATGCATATCATGATGAATGTGAGAAATAGCCACTGACTGGATCAATGTATTTCTTTGACCGGTTGGATGAGACTGCTTGGTTGGATGTAACTTGCTGAAAGATTGTATAATGAATGTCTTGTCAATTTATGAATGAATGAATGAGAAGTGGACACTGATGATAATATATTAATATATGAATGATAGTGAAACTCATTATTACAATAGTTGTTTCAAATCTGATGAATAGATATTATGATTAAAATCATGATTTGTGTAGAGTAGGTGAATGGTGGTCATACCAATCATCTTTTCCATAGATAATATTAATATATAGGTTTACATTGGTTTGAGATCTGAACAGTAAGATTGAATAGAACTGCAAAGGTGAAGTATTTAAGGCAAAATTGATTCCTTGCATTAGTATTTCTTTCTTATCCATTCCCTTTTATACTGCAGTGCTGTGTAGGGACCAGCTCTATAGAATATAGATCTGGAAGCTCCTTGGATCAAGAGTCGAAGACAAGCAGATGATCAGCCCGCTTTGTCTAGCATGACATTCATTAAACCATTGCATATTTGACATTTTTCTGAGGAATAACTTTTCCAAAAAGATTTTTGATTCTGTTTTTGCACTCATTGCTGTGAGACAGAAATTGGTGACTTTTGAGTCTGATTTTGCTCAGAATAAATCCATTGCTGAAAGTGGCATTGAAAATTTATCAATAAATCATACTGAGGCTACCAGGTAGCTCTTGCTTTACGCTCTCCAGGGAGTTGGGAAGGAAAAATAGACTAGTCATAGTTGTGTCACCTTTTGGTTGTAGTGAATGTAATGTTTCTAGATTTGATTTAGTGATGAAACTGCAGAAACCGTCTTATATTAACTATGGATTATAAATGCTTGTATCCACACTTTCACTCTGAATGAACGGGATTCCTTTAGCTTTCTAAAGATCTATATATTTCTTAACATTTCAATTTCATGTTTCACTAAGTCATTTTTATAACTTCACACCAATTTTATATAGACTGTCTATTATTATTAAGTATCATGACTTTGTAATTTCTTTGTATGAAACATCACAGGCCAATTTTTGAATGTAAATTTGTAGTCGTGGAGAGTAAGATAATGAGATGAAATAGAATAGACTATTAGAAACACCATGACATAAATTGAGGTGTCAAAACTCCTCGTTTCTTTTATGACTGAGGGGGAATAGACACAGATTCTACTGTAAATTTATCAGTTTGTCAGTTTATACAGAATATTATGTTTGGACGTGACCAATAATGGTGTCCAGCCTGTCTTGAATTCCTGATCCATGGACCGTCTAATTTGTGGTCAGTGTTCAGCCATGTGAAGGGTTGCGTCCATGTTTTTTCAGGCGGTGCTTTTTATCTATGTGCTGTCCAAGGCATAGCATAGATAATAAAACAAAATAATTGAAAGTCCCCTAGACTAAGGAAAGAAAGGGGAAAAGAGAAACAATTGAATTGGAAACAAGTGTACACATACTATTGCAATCTGATTTGTCAAACCAGTTCATGGGTCATCTGATATTTTCATCATGAATGCATATGCATTAAAAAATCCTTGGTCAGCGTTGCTGGTCGGTCCCATTACTTTTATTTATTCTTGTGTCCATTTGTGTGAATCGGGAACAGGGTTTTGGGTTAATCCTAAATCATATTCAGAGTTCTGAATGATCATTTTTTAAAATGTCATATAATCTTTAATTTGATATCAATATCCACTTTATGCTTTATAATCTCAAAGAAGTCACTTGATTCTGTAATTCTTTACATGATGAATAGACTATTGTAAATCTATCCTTTTACTTTTAAATAAATTTTTGAAAAAAAAGGAAAGATAAAAAAAATCCCCCATTCTCAGGAAGGTATGAAAAGATTTTCTTTCTCATCTATGTCTGTGATTGATTGGGTGAGAGTGCGGCAAGAAATATGAAAAGGGATTGTTTATATTATTGTAAGAGTGAAAGACAGGGGGAAGCTAAGTTTATATTATTCTAAGAGTGAAAGATAGGGGGACGCTAAGTTTATATTATTGTAAGAGTGAAAGACAGGGGGAAGCTAAGTTTATATTATTCTAAGAGTGAAAGATAGGGGGAGGCTAAGTTTATATTATTCTAAGAGTGAAAGACAGGGGGAGGCTAAGTTATGATATTGGAACGCTGAGCTTGTCAAAGAGAGAAGGTGTGATGGTCGGTAGAAACCGACAAAGAGTTCATTGGAATCATTTAATGTGTTTTATAGATGACTTTCATTTCTAGCCCCACTTGAAATCAGGGGAAAGTGCTTTGAAACAAGACAAAAGGAATGAATATTGGATGGGCATTTGGGATGAGAAATAATCAATAAATAGTAGGGAAGTAGTAATTACGTGCAGTGCCGGAAAAATCGACACGAACAGGTAAATTATTGTTGACAGTTGAAATGAAACCCATTACCTGCAACGGCACCATTGCGTCACCAATCTTTTCCTGTCCTTGTCAATTATCTCTTTTTCTGACACTACATTTCTTGCTATTATGTACTTTTTTATTTAAAAAAAAAAAGAATAAAAAAATGTAATAGTGCTCAATCATGATAGTTACCATGGTGACATGTTCTGTGAAAACGATTCACTTGTAAGTATTATTGATGGGGTGTAACTGTGAGTAGTATGTGTCTTTTTGCCTGATGAATGTCATCCATGTTTTCAGGACGAAGGCTTACAAAATAAATCAGTCCTTCTCCCGTCTATCACACTATTATGTGACAGTCGATTCCATCTTTAAAGGAACTAGGAATGTCATTTAAAATGGCATGAATTTGTCACCAATTGGATGAATTGCCACTCATTTTTGGAATAATGTACCGTGATGTCCTAATCAGACATGTTTTGTGCCCTATGATATTATACTATGTGAGTGGGTGTGTCTGTATGTGGCCATTTACCATTCAAATTGTTATAAAGATGTGGTGTTTCAATATATTCACAGCTTTTTAAAGTACAAGAGACTGCCTTTGAACGTTCACCTTTGCTTTATTCTATTAATATTACTTTCAATTTATTTTCATTTGCAATGAAGATTGGAATAAAACATGTACCAGAAATTTATGAAAAGCACTTCGTCTTTAGCTGTATTATTCTGTTTGTTTTGGGGTTTTTTCTTTTCTTGAAATTGAATTAACAAATTTATATTTCTCTCTTGTTGCATCCACAACCGCCATCCATCATCGCCATTTCTACCCTATGATGGACAAGCGTGGCTAGTGGTCTTTACATTTAGCAAATGGTTTAGTAATAGGTCATCAAGTCAAAATAGTACTTTACGAGCAACAATCTTTGACAAACTTAACATTTGTCATTGCCCAGAACAAATATAAACTATTTGTAACATTATTGAGTTGCCTATATCTAATACAGTGCAACTTTCGCATAACGACTCCTGAATAACGACACTCCTGAATAACGACACTCCTGAATAACGACACTCCTGAATAACGACACTCCTGAATAACGACAGTCTCTGGATAGCGACATTGACCTCTGGTCCCAAATTTTTTGCTATATATTATTAGTAATAAA
>JARFNW010065140.1:0-13687 GCA_031763155.1 Dirona albolineata | reverse complement strand
TCTCTCTCTCTCTCTCTCTCTCTCTCTCTCTCTCTCTCTCTCTCTCTCACACACACACACACACACACACACAAAAACCTCCCCACACAAACAAATATACATATTATTATACTGACTAAATCCAAACATCTCTCATAGACACATGGCCACACATGGCCACATATACACCCCTTCCACTCTGCCTCACACATCCACTATTCAGCTTCTCCCCTCTGCTATCATGATTCCATCCCCCCAAGCTCTAAATTATATGTGATATTTTGCCACATTATGCTGGAGAACACATCGTATGTATGGTATATTAGATAAGATAAAGCAAAACAAAATCAAAGTAGGAAAAAATGTGTGGTTGGTTTTTATTTTTTTATTTTTTTTATTAACAAGATAGGAAAATGTGAAATATTGATTCAAATTTTAAAACAAAATAAAGCAAAGCAGGAAATTGAAAAAAAAAAAGAAGGAAAAAATTTCACAAAATAAACATGTGTAACTTTGCTAACCGTAGTAACAGGATAGGTATCAATGCCATTAGGAACCATCAAATTTTTAATTTAAAACATGTTTAAAAGAAAGAAATTAAAAGGAAAACAAATATAATTTGTAAAAGGGAAATCATAATTTTTTACATTCTTTGCTACGTTTATGCTTTGCTAGCAGGGATAGATATCAATACCTCTATGGGAAACTATCAGATTGTTTTTTGTCACTATCAGATTACAATAATGTTGATATTAACCCTTAATCTGCTATCTTCGACTTAAGTCACAACTTCCACAATGGGAATTACATAAGGGCCCAAAAGCTTAGCAGGTTACGGGTCAAAGAAGAGGTATTGTGTTACTATGTTCCTTAAAAAAAAGGGACAGGTTGGACATGTAAAATGATTATGTAGGTATAGTACGTGAAGTCCACATATCCATTTGGCATTGTACCCATATACCAAACCCACAAATGCTATCCACCTGCCAATGAGACTAAGGCATTCGTATTACTGATACCCACCACCCGCTCCCTTTGCACATCTGTAAAATTATACATTACATACAATACATAAGTAACACAAGACAGACCATTTTGGAGACGGTAATAATAATAATAATAATGATAATGATAATGATAATAATAATAATAATAAAAATAATAATAATAATAATAATAATAATAATAATAATAATAATAATGATGAACATTTATATAGCGCACAAACTCCCTGCTTTAAGACTCTAGGCGCTTAAAGTGAGTAACACCACAGCTTCTGTGGAGTGTGACATCCAGAATGATGACACAAGACAGACCATTTTGGAGACAGTAAAGTGATTAACGCCACAGTTTCTGTGGAGTGTGACACTGACATCCAGTTGAAGAAAAATACTTTTATTATTTGAAGCCCTGAATTTTGTTCCAATTTCTGCTAACACACTAAAATCTTTATTCCTCTTGATTGATAAGCTGGTTTTCATGATGATCCTGAACTCATTTCACACTTTGAGGAATGGATCTTCTTAAGTCTTTGTTATCTCTTTGTCTTTCGGGAAAACGAAGAAGAGAAGAAGTAGTTAATGGTGTACAAGATAAGATGAGATAAGATATACTTTATATTAATCCCAGGAGGGAAATCGTGTAGCGTTCGCAACAGGCTCTGCTTTAAAAACACAATATAGTATGTAATAGTAATACAGAATCAACATCAAACAGTACTGATATAGTGCATTCATACATACTTTATAGTTTTCCAATGAGATATTGAGATGTTCATAGATTAATAAATCCATCACCATTATATGTGCTCGGATGTAAGCAGCGTTTGTCCTTGTCCCAAAATTGTATTCGCGCCTAACAGGCAGCATGTAGCGTATTGAGTGTTGAGTGTTCCATTGCTTACCTCGAGGTAAATGTGCTACTGTAAAGCGCTTATAGAATAGAGATGATCGTGGATAAACGCTATTAAATGCCATTTATTATTATTATTATTATTATTATTATTATTATTATTATTATTATTATTATTATTATTATATAATATCCTTGCATTCTACCAAAAAAATCTTTCATTTTAACAAAACAAAATTGTTGTTTTGGTTTTTTTTATCTTTTTTTTTTAATCTTTTTTTCCTCAGCTCTACTACTAAAAACAAACAAGCTTGAAAAGTTTTGACATTTGTGCACAACTTATTGACATTTCTTAAAATACAATTACAATTACATTTATCACATTGTGTGACTATCTATTAATTATCACATGAAGGAGGAGGGTAAGAAAAGGGAAAGTATTGTGGCAATGAAAATGCGATGCTAGTGCTACAGTTGTTATTAGATTAGTAGATTTTTATTTTTTTTAAAGCTTTTTATCTAGTTGTTTGTACAGCCTATGGCAATGGAACATATCGATCCCAATATGTATTGCTTATGATGATAATATATATGCCATAAGTTTTAAGATGTGAATTATGATTTATGAAATTCTGTTTCAAGACGAGTGGTATCGGCTTCATCCACCAGACTTACACACAAATATTAGCCTATTTTAGTTCAATTCAAAGGTAAGGTTGTTCAAGTAAAACAGAAAGACTTTATGAAAGAAAAGACATTTAATATTTTCTCATCAAGTTTTGATAATAGCAATAATAATGATATTGATACCATGATAATAATAATATTGATGATAATGATAATGATAATAATAATAATCATAATAATAATCATAATCATAATGATAACAATAATAATAATCATAATAATAATAATGATGATGATAATGATAATAATAGTAATAATAATAATAATAATAATAATAATGATAATAATAATAATAATAATAATGATAATGGTAATAGTAATGATAATGATAGTGATGATAATTAATAATAAATAACAGATGAAGAGGGCTACACTCTGAACAAAACAAACTCATAACTTTACATTTGCGCACACTCACACTTGCATGAAAATATTTTGAATCTAAAAGGATTCGAATAACTCTCATGAATTAATCAATGAGACACAAGTAAGTTACATTTTAAACAGCATTGATCATTTATTTACATTGAAAGGGACATTGTATTTCCGATAGGTTGTCTGTCAATATTACTTCAGGTCTCAAAAGAAAAAACGAAAAAAACAAGGGAGTAGTGATGTGATTTGGTGTCATCGGGCAAGATTTGTAATTTCAAAGCACTCTTTCATGTGTTGGTGTAGCTATCGTAGTCTTTTTTTTTAAAACAAACACTGAAAGGTGTATAATATGTGTAATAGATATTGATAAGGAAACAAAAGAAAGAAAGAAAGAATACTTGAGGCGATGATGTTTTTTTTTTCTGTTTTGTTGTACTTTTATTTAAGTTATTCTTCATGCATGTTTCACTCACAACAGCTTAGTGATTATTCACATCATTTGA
The DNA here is from genome assembly GCA_031763155.1 of Dirona albolineata. NCBI lineage: Eukaryota > Metazoa > Mollusca > Gastropoda > Nudibranchia > Dironidae > Dirona > Dirona albolineata. The sequence continues at coordinate 10,292 of JARFNW010065140.1, read as the reverse complement.
ATAGAATATATAAATCCTGAATGTCTTTTATTTCGTTTATAATCATTCTGAAGCAATGGCTTTGCAGTGGACCTGAACTGAAATCTTTCTTTCATCTTTTCAAGTGTATATTATATTTGTTAACCTTCACTTTTTTTTCCCCCCCTTTTTCAGACGGCTTCGCCTTTTCTCAAGAAGAAAATGGTGCCGTGAACCAGGTATGTCCAATGTAATTAGGGAAACAAGCTGAATATTTCTGATGATAAATTTAATGAGCTTAGCCTAGAATTTTGAGACACCTACTAGTCAGAGGCGAAGACACTCAAAGAAAAATTGATTTGAAGCCTGAGAGACTTTAAGAAAATTGTCGAGTTGAGGAAGAATGCAGGACTTCAGGTGTAGTCAATATCAAATGAGAACGAAAAGAAGAAGAACAAAAAGAAGCCTAGAATTTCTGCATTTGAAGGAGAGACATCTTATATCTCCAATGACATACAACAATTTGGGGTTGCCTTCTTTAGTTTGTTGTTGCTCTCAAGTAGTCCTGCATTACGCTTTCTTTTAAAAAAATATTTTATGGGGACAACAATTAAGTCTTACAAAGTGAAAATATGAAAATGAGAACTCATTTAAATACCATCATCACATGAATGACTCACATTCTTCGACTTAGTCTGAGAATTCGAAATAAGTTATTTCTTCAACTAAATTTTTATCCTTATTTTTTCTTCCTCTCCCAGGCGCAGTATATCCGTGCATATGACAGTCGCCAAGTAAAGCCTGAGGGATTGTAAACGTCCGTTCCTGGCTGTGAGAATGAGTCAGGATTTACTGGACCAGGGACTTCAGAGTTGAACCAAGAGTTGCTGTTCTGTTTGATAAATGGAATGTTTTCTTGCCTTTTTTTATTTAAGATTTTAATTTTAGATTTACGTTGGGAACTAAGAAACTAAACTTGTGGAATAAGTCTTATAGAATTGATTATAACTTTAGTGAGGAAAGTGAATTATTAGGCCGTTACCAAATTATCAGATTAGCATTATAGGATTATACTGCCCAAAACAAAATGGTGTCGGAAAACCACTATTGACCTAGAAGAATGCACAAGGCATGTATTCATGAATATCATATTAACTGTGTGTGCATTCAGTGAAATCATACATCATATTATATTCACACACAATTGAATGACTTCGAATGACTTCAAATGACATTGTGCCAAAATGTACGAACGGTTAATTATTCATGGACCATGACTATGGCCCAGAAGAAAATGTCTTACACTAGCTGTAATAATGTACATACCCAAACAAAGGTCATAATTTTGAAAGTTGAATATTTGAATTGTGGCCTTGTTGTAGACATTCTGTGTTTTAACTCATTCCACTCCATGGCAAGTGAATGCGGTCCACTCTATTCCGCCTTAGTAAAGATAAAGATTAACATGGGCTCAAAGACTTTACATCATTTAAAATGACAGGAAGTAATGCAACACAAATTATGGTGCACGGTTTTCACAACGTCTAGCAGAACAATATATCGGTCAATGTCAAATTTGAATATTCAGTCTCTTTACTCGGGAATCAGGAGTATACATTTGCCAACCTCTTAAGGTGGAATGAGTTCATTTAGTTGGTATCTCAAGTTTTCCAGCCATATAATTTTTTAAAAATATATTCTGTACATCGGGCAATCATAATTTATTGGTTACTCAAGCATGTTAGGTAGTTGTTGCTCTTGTGAACCCAAGTATTATCTCCTTTATTTTGTCATCATCCCCTTAAGTCCAGACATGACAATAATACAGTGGTTGTGTTGTGATCAATTTTTGAAAGTATTGAATTTATATGTATTATGAAATTATTGTATTACATATATGTAATTTTTGTTATTGATTTATTATATTATATATACGTATGTATATGTATATATACGTATGTATATGTATGTATATGTATATATACGTATGTATATGTATATATACGCATATGTGAAATGATAATTATTATTAGTAAAATAAGTATTCCTGTTATTTATGCATTTGTAAAAAGAACAATCTTCAGGTTAAGAAAGCAAGTAAAGTGAGAACGTGGAGAGAGAAAGAGAGAGTCAGCGAGAGAAATGGGCTATTTGATTTAGTCTTTGATGCAATAATATCATATGATTTGTTGAATTTGGCATTTGTCCTTTCATAGTTAACTTGCTCACACTACTGCATGGAAGAGGCTGTGTCAGTATTAATTATTATCATTTTATTTACAATTCACCTTTGATTAGAATGAAGAAAAAAACATAGTAATTATATTTGTGTTGTGTTGAGAGTAACATGTCAGATACTTCACTCACCATGTTCTATGAATTTGAATATAATTTATTTTGAAAACTGCTTTTTTTTTTTCTTTTTTTTTTTCTTTCTTTTACCACAAAGACTTATTTGTTTCATTGTTTTTATTTTTACGCTTTGGATCAAATTATCATTGTCTTTTATGCACATATGATAATAATGATGATGATAATAATAGTAATGATAATAATAGTAATAATGATAATAATAATAATAATAATAATAATAATAATAATAATAATAATGATGATGATGATGGTAATATTATTAATAATAATAATAATAATAATAATAATAATAATAATAATAATGACAATAATGACAATAATGATAATGATAAATGATGATGATATATTCAATCATGTTCAAAGTATTTATAGTGTGAACTGATAAAGTTGACAAATAATAATAATCCTTTAAATCCAGTCAACACAGTTTTGAGATTTGCTTCCTTTGATTATCACTTTACAGTAGTCTCTGCCTTAGATGCTGTTCCTCGTGAGATGACAACACCCAGGGTCTTAGACTTAGAACTGTCATCAGTGAACTATGGACAGTGCATTATACTTCCATTTCCATGTATTCTTTTTAAACAATGCTTGCTTTATCATATTCGCTACTCGTTTTGAAAACTATTAACACAAGATATAGAGAGACATGTGGAAAGATGTTATTAAACTTTTTTTTTGTTTTGATGATCAATACAAATATTCTTTAAGGCCAGAATGTCAAAACGCAGATTAAGGCAAGCGTCTTTAAGGTATCTCAACAATTCCTTCTTTTTTTCGCTCACCAATTGCATTTCATATTTTTTATGTTTATTGTCATTATTAGTATTATTATTATTATTATTATCATTATTGGCAAAATTGTTTTTTCATTTGTTGTTACTTGAATTACAGTGGAGTCCGTTCATAACGGGATCAAGGGGACCATGGCTAGATGAATGATATGAACCCAGTGTTATCGCATAGAACAAATGTTCTGGGAGAAGAGGAACATGGCCACCAACATTGGGCTCTTTATTCGACGATACATCTCCAATTATTGATTTTTGTTAAGACTTGTGCATAACAATAACATTTTCTTTTTTTTTTTTTGTCTTTTAAGATATTATATCATGAATTTGTATGAAATGTATGGTCTGATTGTATCATCATCGATGCAAGCCGGGAACTAGTTTGAGATTAAGTTTTATATCCTGTGATGATTGTTGAGCTGTGGAGTACAAGTTGTGGAGTAACATTTTGCTTTTGGGTTTTTTTTTTGGGTTTTGGGGGTTTTTTTTGCCAAATTATGGTGAAGCCAAGAGGATTTACGATCATAAGTGGCAACAGTTTCATTATGCCGTGCTTCAAGAGAAATAAGGATTGAACATTTCACTGTTGTTACCAGAATCGTACTTTAATCAAGAGATGTTGTAAATGATTAATACAGTATTGAAGTCGGTTTATGAATTTTGTTACATTTTCAACTGTTATGATATATAAGTTATATTATTTGCCATCTGTGTTTCTAGTCTTTTGCCTTGCTTAAGCCCAAGTTTTTAAAATTCTGGTTCAATTATGAGTTGAAGTTGAACCTTTCTAGATGCTCATTTTCTCTTTCCCTCACCCCCCACTCCCTCTACCGACGCCCACCCTCTCTCCCTACCACCCCCCCCCCCCCCCCTTATTTTCTTGGGCTTCTTTCTTCTTCTTTTTTTTTCTTCTTATTTTGGTGCTGTTGCAATACCCAACCTATAAAAAGTGAATGTATCCTCCATCAAATCATCACGGAGAGTCGTCTGAACATTGTCTATTTTGTTGATCACAATTTGAAACCTTACGTCTAAATCCTGTCGGTTTGAACAATCAGCTGGATAGGGAAGAGTTTGTTTACAAGTCTCTGAAAAATAACATAACTATAATAATTAATGATATAATAACATTGGATTTTTATTTAATATGCTATTGCAAACTCTCCACTTAAACAGAATGCCTTCTTAATATCAAATTTATGTGCTTTCTCGGAAGATACTGATGGAGTTTTAGCAATGGAAATGTGTAATAATTATGTACCTACTTAATGTCTTGTACTGTACTTTTATGATATTTTGTATAATTCAACATCTCTTGTGCATGTCGTCAACGTTTTTGTTATGTAGGCTTCTCAATAAGAATAAGAATGTTGTTTCGTGAACAGATTTATTTTTTGAGGCCCAGCCCTCTGTTAAAATTCAATTAGAATGGTTACTACATTTCATCGTTACCCTTTACAAAAGCGTCCATCTCACGTTTCAGAGACACTTCTCCTTATGTAGGTAACTCATTTAAATGGATTCCTTCATCAAAATCTTATACTAATACTATTATTATTATTGTTAATCTCGTACAACAGCATTTAACTTTCATTTTTTTCATTTTTTTTGTATCTGGTTTTTCTCTTTCCAATAATATGATAATCAGTAGATGATAATATAATGACTGAAAGTTGTAACTAACTTTGACACTGCCAATCAATGAGGCTGTGAATCAACCCCACCCCCTACCCCTCCTTCCCGCTTATGATACCTACTTCAATGATTATAATATGCTTGCATCCATATATATATATAATTATTTTTTTAATTATAGCATACGCAATTCATTTATCTTTATTTAATTCTTCTTTTGTTTTAATTTAATTTAATTTAATTTAGTTTAATCTAATTTATTTTTTTATTATTAATATTATTATTGATTTTTTTTCAAATTAACTGGCTCTCGATTATATACATTCATCTATGCAAGTGAAAAGATAGATGCACATGTTGATGTGAGCTTAGAATTAGATGATGAGGTCAGGCATCTGTTTCAACTTGATTGATGACAGGGTCACTGGCCGGCCACCCGTTATAAACCATAAAGCAATTTCGGCCGACACAAACATGTGGAAGACTGAATATTGAACCGTTAGCAGAACAAGACATTCCCTGGAATTAAGAATTATTTTGATGTCGATTCTCTGCAAAGTTAAGTAACGTGAAGGGGAAGTGTTAGGGTGAGGAAAGATACTTGATATAATATAACGTTACTACATATATATATATGTATGTATATATATTGAAAATACATATATTCAGTCTGTGAATTCATAATTTTGAATTCTTTTAGAAAGCCATATTGATGCCACTAGTTAAATATCTGGAACTTGAATGGTTTTTAAAAATTAAAACGTTTATTGGGATGAACAGTTTTTGTATAATTTGCTCACTTGCCACGGGTATTATTTATATTATAACAAATAAGAAATATTTATATCTCATTATTATTAACACATTGGAATCAGAGGCGTCCCAAGACAAACATATAATATTATCATTGGACGTTTTATTGCAATAATATTATATGATATAGGGGTATACCTTTTGATATTTTTTGGGAGAAATCAAAAAATTTGTCTTGATGAATTCTGAATAAGGTAAAAAAATGTGATGATGGAGCCTGATTTATGTTTGCCATTGTATTTGTAGAAATCAAGAGACAATGAACAGAATGTATGTATGTTGTGAACGCTTCTACTAAAGAGTTTATGTCCTCGGATGACTGATTCCTCAAACAATATATCTCTCTTTCTTGGCCCAGCAATTTTGACAATGTTTGTCGTCTTGCTATAGCTTGAACTTAAAATTCGAATTTGAGATCAATCTAGATAGTTGTAGTTGTAGTGGGAGCAAAAATTTATGTTTGTTAGTTTTCAAGCTAAAATTAAAATCTTTCGACACAAAAGAAGTATCTAATTATTAATTGAGATTGAGAATGTGAAATTCAGTTTTTCGTTGAATTTGTTATGGCCAGCTACTTATTAGTATTAGAGGATTCATTCAAATGAGGTAAATAGAAGTAATTGGTTCGATGTCATTGATGTTATGATAATTTCATTCACTGATTAATAATAATCTTTAATATTATGTTCTTTATATATATATAAAGGTGCTGATGTTTAAATTGTTCACCGTTTCAACCCTTTTCATTTTATGAAATTTATTCTTTCTTTCTTTCTTCGTTTTGGATAATAAATTATTTTTTTCTGTCATGGTCTATTTTGGATTGTGTTCACTCAATATGAACTGATGATTCTTTTCATTCTAACTGTAAGGAGGGGGGGAGACTGGCATGGGACGAAGACTCACTCACAACCTGGGATGATATTTTGCAATTCATCCTTGTTTTTAGTTGCGTCAGTCCACAAGACATTAGTCAATCGACATCAGTGACGTGGATGCCGGCCAGTAGTAAGCTGATGACGTTTTTGTTCTCTAATTTGTGGCCTTGAGATTGTGAGATCCCAAGTTTGAATCCTTTTCTCTCATTCGATTCAAATGTCAATCAGCACCCAGCCTCTACTACTACTACCACTAGTACGACCAAGACTACGACTACTACTGTATGTATGCTCCTCGGGGTGAAAAGCACATTGAATGACACAGGCCTGCTGGGGTAGGCCTACAAATACAAATGATGTTAAGTACTATTTTAAACCCATCTTTATCTTTATATCATCATTAATTTAATGCAGGCTTCGTGTGCAATTATCTGTAAGTATGTATAGCCTGAGGAGACGCTCTTCGTACATAAGTACAATTAGCCTCCTCCGAATGGTACAAACAGCCCCAGCCTCAGGAAATATATCACTTTGAAGAGAAGCAAACCCTGTTTTATCAGGCATTCCCACAAGCTGATTTATGACAATGACAATGACATTTGATTCTTATCATAACAATAACACCATTTTTGTGTTCTTAATCTTAAGATTATGATGCAAGGAAAAGTATGCTCACACCCCTGAGAACCAAACTTTTGACTTACCAAAGGTTGAATCCAGTCAATATATATAAAGACAAGCAACTTTGTTGTTTGTTTTTTTATGTACAGTCAGGATTCTAGTTCTACTGAAGAGAAAAGCCTGCAAGTTTTAACATTAAAAGTAGTAACAGCAAAAGTATCAATGAAGATTCGCAGCAGGAGGCTGAAATTTGCTGGCCACAGCTTCAGACATGACGCCCCAGTAAGCAACACCATTCTATGGACATTCAGAACGTGGAGGACAACTTAGCTACGTAGACCTGCTAAGGAAAGACACTGGTCTGACTGCAAGCGAGCTGAAGACTCATGAAGGACCAGATCTGGCGTTCCATCAACGTCTGAGGAGTGCTACTCGACCAGATGATGAGATGAAGAGCAAACAGTGTGCAGTATTAGTATTGGTAAACGAGGTCATTGAACCTAACGTTTCTGTTCTGGAATGCAAGGTCTTGTCAAATGCAAAGTTTACGTAAACAAGCCAAAAATGGATGCTCCAAAATGTAATAAGTAATTACAGGCCTATAAATAGATGTGTTTACAGGTTATTTAACATAAGACTTATGGGCCATTTACACGTGGGGATTGACCCCTTGGGTTTTTCGTCAAGGGACGCTCCTCCATGAATTTTTCCCCACGAGTGCATCCTCCATGTTTTCCCCTTCAGATCTCCGCATTCATACTTGGTGATGGACCCTTGATTGTTTGCGTGTTATTGCCATGTGGTGAATCATGTCTGACGATGTTTTGGATGATGTGCTTGCTATAATTTAATAATGTGTACACTTGTGATTCACATTCTCTTTCGACCACGTTGCCATGTTTAAAACTATGCAAAAAGGTTTGGTAAATGAAACAACGAACTAATGGGCCATTTAGACGTGGGGGCTGATCACTTGCGTTTTTCCCCAAGGGATGCCCCTCCAGGAGTTTTTCCCCAAGAGTCCATCCTCCACGTTTTTCCCTCAAGATCGCCGCATTTACACTTGGCGTTCGACCCTCAGCTGTTTGCGTGTTATTGCCTCGTGGTGAATCATGTCTTCGATGATGTGCTAGCTATATTATGTGTACACTTGTGTTTCACATTCTTTTTCGATCACGTTGTCATGTTTGAAACCATGAAAAATGTTTGGTAAATGAAACAACGAACTAAAACAACCAGATGAAGTCACTTAGCAATACCATTCTGTGTGTGTTCTGTGTATGTGTGCTCACAAGAGTGTGTTCTGTGAGCCTTCTCTCTCTCTCTTCTGTGAGCTTTATGTGTGTGGGGGGGGGGGGGGGTGTAGTGTGTATGTACCGGAGGTATCGCCTGCAATGCTAGAGTGAGTGTGTGTACCGAAAGGGGCTAGTTTGTGCAATACCAGTTACAAGAAAAGGGCTTTAAATTAAAAATCAAATTAATTTTCTTTTTTAAACAACGCAACAAAAAGTGATCTGTACGCGTATGTTTTACTATTTTTCGGTTGCTGATTACGAATATGCAATCACTTTTTTTTATTTGATCGCTAAAATTCATATTTTGTTTCTTGTAAATGTTCCTCCTCCGAGACGAAAATAGGAGAAATGTTCATCACCACGGCCTGCCCGAGCGCCGAGTCAGGTTGCGTCCAAAAAATATCAAGCACTGATTGATGTCGGGGATCGGCCCCAAGGGGCGAACATTTGGTCGCTTCATCACTGGCGTTCTTCCCCCAACACTTGCGTTCGCCGCTTGGGACGTGCGTTTGGACCTCTGGGGGCCGACCATAGAGACCGAACGCCGCGTCTAAATGGCCCATTAGCCGCAGTGCAGCGCCGCAAAGTGTGATCAAAGTCTTGATAAAAAAAACCCAGTCCTTCCACCGGGATTTGAACCCGCAACCTCTCGAACCAGAGGCGAGTGACTTAACCACTGCGCCACCAGCTCCCCCAGATAGATAGATAGATAGGTAGGTAGGTAGATAGATTGATTGATAGATAGATAGGTAGGTAGATAGATAGATTGATAGATAGATAGGTAGGTAGATAGATTGGTTGATAGATAGATAGGTAGGTAGATAGATAGATATATTGATAGATAGATAGGTAGGTAGATAGATTGATTGATATATAGATAGGTGGGTAGATAGATAGATTGATAGATAGATAGGTAGGTAGATAGACTGATTGATAGATAGATAGATAGATAGGCAGATAGATAGATAGGTAGATATATAGGTAGGTAGGTAGGTAGGTAAGTAGGTAGGTAGGTAGGTAGGTAAGTAGGTAGGTAGGTAAGTAGGTAGATAGGTAGGTAAGTAGGTAGGTAGGTAGGTAAGTAGGTAGGTAGGTAGGTAAGTAGGTAGGTAGGTAGGTAGGTAGGCAGGTAAGTAGGTAGGTAGGTAAGTAGGTAGGTAGGTAGGTAGGTAGGTGGGTAGGTAGGTAGGTGGGTATGTAGGTAGGTAGGTAGGTAGGTAGGCAGGTAGGTGGGTAGGTGGGTAGGTAGGTAAGTAGGTAGGTACGTAGGTAGGTAGGTAGTTGGGTAGGTAGGTAGTTGGGTAGGTAGGTAGGTGGGTAAGTAGGTAGGTAGGTAAGTAGGTAGGTAGGTAGGTAGGTAGGTAGGTGGGTAGGTAGGTAGGTAAGTAGGTAGGTAGGTAGGTAGATAGGTGGGTAAGTAGGTAGGTAGGTAGGTAGGTAGGTAAGTAGGTAGGTAGGTGGGTAGGTAGGTAGGTGGGTAGGTAGGTAAGTAAGTAGGTAGGTAGGTAGGTAAGTAGGTAGGTAGATAGGTAGGTAGGTAAGTAGGTAGGTAGGTAGGTAGGTAGGTGGGTAGGTAGGTAGGTAGGTAAGTAGGTAGGTAGATAGGTAGGTAGGTGGGTAGGTAGGTAAGTAGGTAGGTAGGTAGGTAAGTAGGTAGGTAGATAGATGGATAGTAATTATTCATCATAATATACCTATTACAGAGTAAGGAGCTCTTTATCAATTATCTATTTAAAACCGTTAATGGATTTATTTATTTTGTTTGTTTGTTTGTTTGTTGTTGTTTTTGTTGTGTTTTTTGGTTTTTGGTTTTGTTTTGTTTGGGGTCTTGGTTTTTTTTTTTGGGGGGGGGGTTGTTTTTGGTTTTTTGGGGGGGTTCTTTGGGGGGGGGGGGGGGGTGGAAAACAAAAAGGTTCAAATAATAAAAT
>JARFNW010065029.1:0-13690 GCA_031763155.1 Dirona albolineata | reverse complement strand
ATAATAATAATAATAATAATAATAATAATAATAATAATAATAATAATAATGATGATGATGATGATGATAATGATAATAATAATAATAATGATAATTTAAAAGTATTATTTTAATGATACCAAGGTACGAAAATTCCTGCTTATCTTGTGGAAAGTCTTTATGTAGATTATTTGTATTATTGCGACAATGTTTATTTTTATATAATGGCTCTCTGCTGAAGATTGATAACGTCTTGATTTTTATAATTTATATTACTAGATGTGAAGACCAACATGAAAATGTGGGAAGAGATGGTGAAAGGTACAGAGAAAGGTCAAATGTGTGCAGTCCGTGCCAAGATTGACATGAAATCTGACAATGGCTGTATGCGTGATCCAACTATATATCGCTGCAAGAACGAGGCTCATGTGACCACTGGAAATAAATACAAGTAAGATGTCTGTCTGTCATGCGCATACATTGAATGAAATTAGGCATTAGGTTGTTGGTTTTTTTACTTGGTATTAAAAGGTGTAATGATATCTTATCTAGAGAATTAACCTTTGAACTTCATTAACATCCATGTAAGATCTTTTAAAAGACGTATTCTTTAGAAGATCAAAAACTCAATATTTTTTTTATCTGTGGACGATTTGAAATGGCCATTTGAAATTAAAACAATTTTAAGCATTTTCTATAAAAATTTGTTTATATTTGGTCGAATGTTTGAAGCAGGAGCTTGTTTTTATTGTTGATACTGATGAATGTTTGTTTTTATTTGTTTCACGTATCATTTCTGTGTTTTAGATTATTAATGTATACAAATCTGATGTAAAGGATGATATTGTTTTTCTCTTAGGGTGTACCCAACCTACGACTTTGCCTGCCCCATAGTGGACAGTGTGGAGGGAGTGACCCATGCCCTGCGTACTACTGAGTATCACGACAGAGATGATCAGTACTTTTGGTTCTTGAATGCTCTAGGTTTGTATAGATTATGATTTTGTACCTTCTTGATAATTATGAAACTATATATCTTCAATGAATCATGTCAGGCTGCCAATCAGCAAATCTTTGACCAAACTTGACATGTAGTATTTCTGAATTGTGGCATACAATCCCACTCACAGGTGCAAGTGTAGTAAGCCAGAAAATGCTGTAGCCAGACTCTGTTTTATGGAAAATCTGAAATATAGGGAGACATCAATAGTGGAAAAGTTTGAAGATGGAATTGGAAGGGTAATTCATAATTTCCAACACTGTGTTAGAGCTAGCTACTGGACTGAGCCGAATATTTCTCCACTACTGAAGAACTGAAACTAGATAATATATCAACTATGGCAAGAGGTGCAAAGTATGCATATAGGATGCAGGTCACAACACAGTTGTATAGCAGGGTTCTGTCACTGAAAGTGAAGGTACAATGTTCAAAACCCGCTAGAGCTAGGTTGTTTTTTGTTGGAAATGGGTTCAGGTGACAAAAATATAAGGTAGGTTTCAATAAAAGCTACACGGGGGCCACTGACACAATGTTTTCCGATGACAACAAGAACATTTATATGGGTTATCTGCAGACGAGCTGATGCCAAACATACGGCATCTGCGCTTTCCTCTGGATTATATAGGAAAGGTCTAGAGGGAGACTGCGGCTTGGGTTACTCAAAGAAGATCTCAAATCACCCCACCCAGGCTTGGTTCTGAGAGAGCTGCCAATGGTCAGTAATGACTGGAGAAGGCCAAAGCAGTGCAAAGCAAAACAGCTACTCAAACTTGTATCTTCCGTGATTGCAAAGTGACAATTTAATGGTAGCTTCATCAATATTGAAGATCTCTCTTCCTAATGTTACTTATTTTGTGTATGTACTTTATCCATCCAGGTATGAGGAAACCCTACATCTATGAATACAGTCGTCTCAACCTCCAGAATACAGTCATGTCCAAAAGGAAGTTGACGTGGATTGTCAACGAAGGAATGGTGGATGGATGGTAAAGTTTTTATAGAGTTTTTTGTAGGCCAACAGGGCAAATGGCAAAGTTGATCATGATTAGCACAGGGGATCTCAGGGTTTCAGTAGTCTAGAGGATTTGTAGGACTGGCTCATTACTAGTTTTCACTCAATTAGTGAGATCGCATGGAAATGGCTGCTACAAGATGGTTGGTAAAGTCACTAAAATTTTCTATGAAAAGTCAATATTTAATGTTATTGAGGCAGTTTAAAAGATAAGTCTAATTAGTGATTCTGAACTTGGATCTATTTGTGAGAAACTTGTGCTGGTCAGCATCATTGATTCATGTTTTTTTAGATTTGAGGAGGTCAGATGCAAAAATTGTTACACGCCAATTTTGAAAATGTTGAGTTCTTCGTTGATGAAATCTTCTTCATTTACATTTTTTTTTCTTCTTTATCGCATTGTAAAATGCTCTTTAGTGTCAGCTTGTATTTTGTGTGAATAAGATTTTCTTACTCCTCTTTTTTTCTTTTTTTTTTCCTTTCTTATTTCTTATAGGGATGACCCACGATTCCCCACTGTCAGGGGTGTGATCAGGCGTGGTATGACTGTGGAAGGCTTGAAACAATTCATCATCACACAGGTAGGTACTCTGGTTTGCTCTTTGTTGTAAGTAGTGTCCTTGTCCAAAAATTGTATTCATACATAATAGGCTGTGTGTGGCATATTAAGTGTTGAGTGTTCTGTTGCTTTTCTGGTGCTACTGCAAAGCACTTAGAGCATCATGACAGTCGTGAATAAGCGCTATTTAAATGCCATTTATCATATATCTTTTGAATTCTCTTGACAAGATATGAGATATATCATGCCTAGTATCCATATACCCAGAGTGGGAATGTTGGAATTAAATAACTACATGCTGACATTATGTATTTTAGATCATAAAAGGTCATTTAAGGGAACTTGTCTTTGGGATGTTGTGTCAGTTTTATCCACATTTAATTTTTTTTAAAATGATGACTGTTTAGGAATAAATTGTGGCCATTCTATTATCATCCTGTATTGATGCATGTTCCAGAGACATGTAAAGTGTTTCTAGTTTAAAGTGGAGAGGAAATTGTTTTTGTACAACAAATGTGTTCCCTATACGTACCTATCATCTCCCCAATGACTGTTTTATTCATTGATTTGTCCAGGGGTCATCACGATCTGTCAATATGATGGAATGGGACAAGATCTGGGCTTACAACAAGAAGGTGGGTTGAAGGTCTCACTACTAGTATATTCAATTTCATAACTGATTAACTCCTTCACTGGTGGTGAATGAAATAGATAATGTCCCACTACTTGAGAGACAAAAAAAACCAACCCAACTATTTTCTTAACTTTTGCCTCAACATTGCCAATTATTTTTCTCAACATCCACATATTATATCAACTTGAAAGAATGTATCAACTTAAAAGAATGCTAGCTGATGAAGGGGAGACTCGAAATGTTCTTTGTTTTGTTACCTGTTTAACACTTGGAGCTATACCATTGTCCCTTTTGTTCATATCACCTTAAAGGAGTGATACCAGAACTCCCATGTATTAAAATATTTGTGATGGGCAATGAAGGGGTTAAACCACCTGTGAACCACAATTGTTGATTTCATCTTTTTGATATGATTGGTTGTAATATACCTTTTGTCAAGTTGGTTATTAATCCCTTCGCTAATTGGTTACTTTCAACATTTTAATTCTTGAAAAAAATTGATTGGTGCTATTAGCTGCGGAGAATGGTATGCATCGCTTACGACAGTGATTTATATTTTTAACATTGTTTATTCCTTGACATGAAAGTAAATATTTATTTTTTATAGATAACTTGAAATAGTGCTTACGATTTAGATTTTAGAAAAATTTCAACATGCTGTTGTTTACATTATCCTGTCAGATTTGGTGATATTGTCAATTGTATTATCAATTGGTATCTGCTGTGTAATGATAGTGTAAAACATTTGTTAATGAAAATTCAATAGTGCATGACAGTAATCATTGTGTTTTCTTCTCCCCTGTTCAAATGACCAAACTTTGTCACATCTCCAGGTGATAGACCCAATAGTGCCCAGGTATACAGCCCTGTCCAAGGAAGGTCTGATAGAAGTCACTGTGTCAAAGGCAGTTGAGGAGGCTAAGGAGGTGGCCAAGCATCCCAAGGTAGATAACCAACTTTCCTCCTGTTTATCTCCTCTTTTTTTCACTCCCTGTCAAATAAAAAAAATAATTTGTATAGCACATATTCACAAGCATCACCAAACTCCGTGAGCTTCACGATGATTAATTTAGGCTGGGACAGATGATGAGACAATTTCTTTCACTGAGGAGCATATAGAGCGCATTGTCTGTAAGGCGCATTGGTACTAACATTCTGACAATGTGATGCCTCCCATCCAAATGGAGATATTGCGTAGTGCAAAATATCTTACCAGAGGACAGGACGGCAGGGTCACCCATCCAAGTACTAACCACATTCAAGAGTTGCCCCCCTTGGCTGCTCCAGATTGAGCGTCATCCTGTCATGTACATCACCTTGTTCTTCTCATACTCTTCTCTCTCTCTCTACTGTCCTGTCCTCTTCTTTATGTGAGGAATCAGGCTTGATGATATGATTTGTTTCTTTGAAATACACCCTTTAAGTTTTTACTTTAAAAGAAATGCTTTTTTTAACCTTGTAAATATGTATGTATTCTAAAAGATAATTTAATATTTATGATGGATGATGCATTTTTAGATCATTTGTTTTTACTCACGCCATCTTTTTATTTTCAGAATGAAGAGGTAGGAACCAAGACGGTCTGGTACGGCCCCAAGGTTTTCATAGAAGGTGCTGATGCTCAAGACATAAGCCAAGGGGAGACAGTTACCTTCATCAATTGGGGAAATGTCAAGGTCACCACAATCAACAAGTGAGTTGGCTCAGTTTGTTTCAAATTGTGATGATAATGATAATTTTTTTTGTGATTTTCATATTTATAAAATTGCTCTATAGCAATTTTGAGAGATTTTGAATAATCAACATTCAACAAAAGTATTTTTATCATACATGTGAAGCCCCATTTGCTTTTGAGTATTTATGTGTTATATTTGTGAAATATGATAGTGTTGTGATTATTCATGTTTCTTATTAAACCCTCAGAAACAAGGAAGGGAAAGTTGTGTCCATGGCAGTAGAGCTGGATTTACAAAACACAGTAAGAATACAGCAAGCTTTTCCTGGTCTTAAGAAAAAAGTCTAAAATATTATGTTTAGAATTTTCAGTTACCTATCATTTGAATTATAAACTCTCTGATTTAAAAAAAGAAAAAGATAATAGGGCCTATAAGATTAAGATTGTGTTTTGGTTTTGCACTATCGTAGCCAGTTTGTTATAGCCTTGAGCTTTTATGGTTGTGAAGCTATGCATCAAAGCATTACATTTTATAACTGACATTCTCAATGTGTTGGAACTGAAAGCTGTTAACATGAACCAAGTTATTGACACTCATGCTGTTAAGATTGGTCATGACTGAACCTTTAACAAATTGACAAGACCTTGAAGCACTCACCATGCCTTGTCAATTGATGATGTAGTTTCACAGATTATAACGCAACAGTATTTTTCAACTTGTAATGATCCTCTAGACTTGAGACATTAGCTTTTAGCTAATTACATCGCAGACATAAAAACTTTTCTTAGATTTTTCTGAATTGATGTAGGGGTACTGGGCTGCATCTGATTTGAAATATATGTCTAAATGTGAGAAGGATACTCCAGTTTGTTTGGGCCATGTGCAGCATGTAAGATCTGTGATTTGATTAAATGGAGGTTTTTTTCATTCACACATGATGGTCAAAGCTGTCGGTTTTAGAACTACAGATTTAGTGAGGACTTTCATAGTGGGTGCTCCTTTCAGAATTTTAGAATGAAGACGAAAGATATTACATCTTCTCTGGCTTTGGTTGCAAAATTGACATCATTGTATCTTTGGTAATGTGGCTCAGTAAATAAGGATTGCAGTGTTTATATATATGATAAGTAATGTTTACTTGTTTGCACACTCTAAAGGACTACAAGAAGACTCAGAAGCTAACATGGTTGGCAGATGTTGCAAAGTGTCCAGGCATCCCAACCGTCTGCGTCTTCTACGACCACATCATAAGCAAGGGGGTCTTGGCCAAGGACGAGGACTTCAAACAATTTCTTAATCTACAATCCAAGGTACTTGCTATTGTCTCTGACTTGCATTATGCCTCTCCTTTTTCCTCTTCACCTGCTCTATTTATCTCACTATCTTTTCCCCTCATATCTCTCTTCCCTCACTCTTTTCTAACTAATAGCACACAACATACTTTTTTGGTGTTTGGTCTTTATATTTCCCTCCTTCGTGTTTCTATATGTTTGTATGTTTTTCTGCTATTATCATCACATATTCTATAGCACAAAATGTGTTGATTAATTAATTAATTTTTTTTTCAATATAAGAAGTGAGTCATTATAGGTCCAATCAATAAAATAAAAGCAAAAACAAGACAATACAACAAAAAGAACAGAATAATGTCCAAAATCTGAGTTGTAGGCCTTCATCATGTTACAAATTAATTGTAAGGAGTATTGACTTGAAAATCATGATGGATTGAGGTAAATGAAATGAGTTGATGGAAGATATTGATTTAGCCTGTTTGTATAATAATATTGGTAGGAGTGTGTTGTAGGTTACTATGGATTATGACAAAATGATTGTGTGGGCGGTAAAGAGGACTGGACAGGATTGCTACAAGTACAGGGAATTAAATCTATTTCCTACTTTCTATTTTGGCTTCTTTTTTATATTTTTTACTTATACAGAAAGAAGAGTGTATGTTGGGCGACCCATGTTTGTCCAGCCTGAAGAAGGGAGATATAATCCAGCTACAAAGGAAAGGCTTCTTCATCTGTGACCAGCCCTACGAACCAGTCAGGTAGGCTCAATATTACTATTATCCATTGTTGATGAAATGAAAAGGAGCTAACTTGTAGGTATTTAAGTGAAATTTTAGAGTATGTTGATTTGCTTCAATCAATGGAAACTAACTAACATACTCCATATTTTCTACTCAGGCCAACTTAGCTTCAGCAGGTAATCATTACTACCTAGCACGAGCAGCAATCATGACCTCTCAACTTTGGTCAATGGTTGTAAGCACTCAGGTCGCTTCATTTCCTTACATATGGTGGTTTGACTTCAAAGGCAGGCAATGTTGTTGTGGGAGTCATTTAAGTTTATGACTTGTGGCGTAAATGGTTTCTCGAATTTAGAAGAAAAATATTGTGATTAAGTGGTATTCAAAATGCTGTTGTATTACCCTATGTTAATAACTGTGTATTGTTAGATGAGTTTAAAATTGTTGCCGCTTTGAATTCACGTGGGACTGATATCTCCCCTGTCCTCTGCAGTCCCCATACAGGTGTGGACAGTCCGTGTGTCTTACTGTTCATCCCTGATGGTCACAAGGAGATGCCCAAGGGAGGCTCCAAGCACAAGGACTCGCCCAAAGATGTTAGCGCTAAGGAGGTAACGCTTCCTGGAGTATAATGTCATTCATTTGTGTCAATTATTTGTGTTGGTGTAGTGTAAATATTTTTGTCTCCACCAGTAATTGTGTGTGCGAATTCCGTTGTGTGCTTTCTTCTCATTTATAATTATAAGCAGAATCGTCCTTGTCCAAAAAAATTGTATTCTTGTCAATGGGGCAGCACGTGGCGTCTTAAGTGTTAATTCTGATACTTTCCTGGGGCAAATGTGCTACCGTAAAGCGCTTATTACATGGCACTATATAAATGCCATTTATAGTTTGATGTGTTTGTTGGTAGTGAAAGGGTAATGTCTAGTGTTTCATGGCATGGGAGGTAATGGAAAGTGTTGGGGCAGTCATTGCGCCCTTTGAACCCATTCATGTTTAACTTCTTAGATGCCAAATAATTATTTTGCCACGAAAGTTTGTATGCCAGCAACAAGGCTTTTAGTATGCATTGTAACTTTCTTGTCCATTTACGCCCCGTCATCAGAAAGCCCAAAGCACGAAAGGTAAAGCAGCAGAGAAGTCTCCTCAAGTGGAACAGGCTCCCTCCCTTGGGGGTAGCGGAGATGCTGAGTCTTTGAACCTCAAGATTGTGGCTCAGGGAGACCTGGTGAGGAAGATGAAGGGAGACAAGGCTAGCAAGGTGAGAATATTGGGAGACTTCATTGGTAGGAGGGGGAAATAACATACCAAACTAGATAAAAAGATAAAAGAAAGAATTAAATCGTTGATTTTTTAAAATGATCAATTATTTATGAATTGAGTTTTACAAAATTATGGCATGGCGGCAGAACTTGAAGAAGTAATGTTAGTATAATTACAAAAGAGTCGGAATCTGCAGCAGCAGTTGTAGTAATGGTGGTGGTAGTGATTGAAAGTAGTGATAGTAGTACTAGATCCTAGATTTCAATCCAGATGAAGTAGGATTATATTGCTTTGGCCTTTAACGTTATCTTAGTCATGCTTTGTTTGATGAGAGAAAGAGAGCCATAATATTATATAACAACACAAAGACATCAAACTAAATAAAAGCATTTTTTTTCTTCCAGAAAGAGATTGATGATGTGGTGAAAACATTGCTGGCATTGAAGGCCGAGTTCAAGACTGCCTCAGGCCAAGACTGGAAACCTGGAATGAAAATAGCAGCTGCATCTCCTGCACCACAGCAAGCATCTCCTGCACCACAGCAAGCATCGTCCTCATCACCAGCTGGAGACCTAGATGCCAAAATCACTGCCCAGGGCAATAAAGTGCGAGACCTCAAGGCCCAAAAAGCTGACAAGGTAATTCTGAACTGTACGTTCATTGTTTGTGGTGGAGTTATGTTGGGGCATTGACGGATGAAAATTGTCAAAAGGAAGTGGTTGTATTTTGTGATATACGTCAGGATTGATGTTAATGCTAAGTTGAGCACCACCTGCTTGTCCAAAAACTGATCTATAGAGCATTTCTAGCTCAATGATCAGTCACACTTGGTTGTCATGGAGCCTGCATGCATTTATTGATCTGGATGAATTGATTGCAGGTCTCCATGGTGATGCCTTAACCTCAGGAATGTCAGATCTGCTTGGTCGTAACACCTTGAACTCTAAATGGTGTAATACAAATGGGCACAGTGAACAAAATAAAAACAAGACACCAGTCCCAAAAATATGTGAAAAGTTTTCTGTGTTTGTGCAAAGGGGGTTACGTGAAGATCTTGTGACGATGAAAGTATGTAGTCACCACCAACGTTATTTGTTAGGAAATGATTTTCTTAAAACCAATTAAAAAATTTAAAATCCAATTTCACTTGATAATTTTATCACTATCTTTTTACACAGGCTTCCGTTGATGCAGAAGTAAAGGCATTGCTGGCTCTGAAGGCAGAGTACAAATCTTTGGCCGGCAAGGACTGGAAGCCTGGTAGTGGTGGTGCTGCTGCACCCAAGGGCAAAGATGCTGGGGCCTTGTCCAAGGAAGTTGCCCAGAGTGCGGACAAATTAAAAAATCTGAAGGATTCCAAGGCTGACAAGGTAAGTTGACATGTTTTTCTTTCGAGGCGGTGATTGTGTGTTTGTGTGAGTGTAAGTTTGTGCGTGTGAGTCAAGTTATTCAAGAAAAGCAGCACAGTGTCATCAAATAAAGAAATAGGAATCCGTGAGGATCAACTCCATCATGTCATCAAGATGGATTTACAGTCCATATCCCTGAACACGTTCAGACTCACATCATTTATCCACAAGCAGGCTGTAACATTCATTATCGTTCTCAACTCCCACGGGGAGCATACAGTAGAGCAGCCTGTGAGGCTTGTCAATCTAACTGCCTGTAGCTGCCATGGAAACTTTTTATTTTCTCTTGAAAATGTCATAGATAGCCCTTGATGTGACGGCAAGGTTGCTGGCTCTTTACTTTTATATTTTGTTATTACTAATATGGAGACCTCTTGTTTCTGATATCTTTGTTTTCATTCTTGTTTATTGTCTCTTACTGGCACTGCAGCGTTTTCCTACTGTTATTCTGTTAGTCATCCATGCCCGCTCTCTATTCATTAATTTACTAGCGCAATGAGTGTCAGCCAAAGGTATACAAAAGCAACTGTTTTTAAATTAAAACAGGCCATTTCCAAGCATACAATACCACTGCCTTGCTATTGAGAAATGTTCTGTTCCACAAGGCTGGGAATGTTGAAAACTTATGTCTAATATTCATTCTGATTATATATGTGTGACACATCTGTTCGAGATCAAACTCTGAAGTTACATCATTATGCTGAACAAAGTGTTGAAGATAGAAGCAAGAACTGTATCTTTCCTATTGCGAATTAGATACTGTACAATCCATTCAATGTAATGTTTGTGTTTGGAGTAATGTGAAAAAATATTCTACACAACTTTGGACATCAGGGTTTGCTTGGACTACTAGTTAGTTTGTTTTTAATTTCAGTGATTACAAGTACCTTGGTATTCCTTGTGATTGGTCAACTAGAGGGAAAGTGTTACATATACAGAGCTGCCAAGTACTGCTGAATTGTTCATTTCATTTCACGTCCCTGATTTTATTCTTTTTTCTTTTTTTTTAAATTAATTTTTTTTTTTTGGTAGTTTGGATTGTTATTTATTTATTGATTTTTTATAATGTAGGTTCTATGTGTGCATTTTTGGTTATAGATATTACACAATGTCTCTTGGGTGGGGTTTGGTGGTTTTATTTTATTTTATTTTATTTATTTATTATTTTTTTTGTCAAGCCAAAGGTAGAAATAATATCCAATGATTAATATTTTGTAAACCCTGTAATCTATATCATTTTTTTTTTGTAGTGGAGTGGGGGACAAAGATGACATATTGCACATTTATAACCCTAGATTAGTAATAAGATGTGAGCCGAATATACTGGACTCTGTATTTAATGTAAGTGTTAATAATGGTGCAAGAGCTTTTAAAATGTCAAAATACATCACTGTTTTATAACTCTAAAGATGAATAAACTTACCGTGTCTATTTTCATGCCCCAACAAATGATTGTACTTGAAGGAATCATTATTTAATTTTATCCAATGGGGTTTTCAGTATTCATCTCTGATAGCAACTAAAATGGCATGTATTACCCACATATTGATGATAGCAGGGCTTCTTTTTCTCTCCATTTTATTGTGCCTTGACAGAGTATAAGATATATTTGGAGAATATGGGTATTATTTGTTTGGCCTGTTTGTCTGTGAAATGTTTGTGAAATTGAACGTGTTTTGCTCCTTGAAAAAAATATGAAAACAGTACTTGGCAGCTCTGCATGAAGCTCGAAGAAATATTTTTATGGGCAAGACGATAAAATCACATCATTCTTGCTATTCTTGCGTATTTTTAATGGTTATGAATTGTGAAATTATTGTTTACAATATTTTGTCTGTGAATTTTTAAGAATTAAGATAGAAGGTTACGTTAACGTTATGCATGATGAGAAAGGACTGAATTACTAATTTTTAAAAACAAGAAAAAACAACCCAAATAAAACCTTTGATCAACTTGCATTCAAGATACATCTAAGTGGCAAAGGTCACCTCAATTTCCTAACTGAGGAGGCTACATAAAATAATTTTGTTTTTATAGGTCAATCTAAGCAACACATTGTGTTGCTCATGATCAGTACAGGCTTGAAATAATCCTCTGAAGTACTATGACCTTTGGTTCACATTTTTATATTTTTTGCAATATTTGTATAGAGATAGATATCCCATATCATTGTCATCTCCCGTGTTGGAGTGAATTGTGTTTGCCGTGCCTTATAATGAATCATTTAATCTGTATTGAATTGTGTAGAAATAGGAAAGCATGTAGTGAATAAATTATTTTTCCTAAGCCTGATGTTAATGCTTCTATCATTTTCATTGAAAACTTGAGGTCACATTTCACAAAATGTTGACCCAGTTAATTGGATATCTTGGAATTGTTCCTTCAACGGGTTAAAGACAATAAAATGGATTGTGTTACGCCACAGATACAGAAGGTACAGAGTTGAATAGATAATATTTTTTCAATGAAAAATGGTTGGATTGGCTGATGGGAATTGTACGAATAGTGCCGAGTTCAAAACAAAATGTTTCCAAATCATAATTACATCGTCTGGGTCTCTGGGTGGGTAGTGGAGTCATAACACTAGTCTTCTCTGAATGGGCGAAAAACGGAGAAATTCTACCCACTGAACACAGTGGGTTGATCACCCGCCTGTCTTCGATTATTGATCAAAGAGCTTCCAGTTCTATGCTCTATATGGCTGGTCCCCGCACTACACGGCAGTATGAAAGGGAGTAGGTTATAAGAAAAGAGAGACAAATTTATTTTTTTAAATATTCTTTTTGGTGATGTAGAAGCCCTTATTTGCTGGAGGACCGGTTTGCATGAATAGAATACCAGTTTAGTGAAACAAAGTATAATAAAACACAGGGTGTTTTGTTTTTCTACTCTGAACGATAAAGACGGTTAAACTACTGTACTTTACAGTTAATGAAATGGAAACACATAAATTGCATCAGAATGAAATCTTGTATTTATTGATTTGCGTTTTGTCAAGAGCCTTTTCTCACTTTGTCTCTAGTTAACCCTCACCATGTTAAAATTCGTATTTGAATCCATCAGTGTGACATCTCCAAGTGAGAGACACAATTCCTTTGCAAAGTCTGTGACCCTCTGCAGAGCTTTAGCCAACTGTTTTTGAGCGTATCTTGTGTCACAGACACAGTTACCCTTCTGATGTTGCATTTAGCCTCTTCCAAGTCTGAGACAGGAGATGCAAACCCTCTTTCTTACTTTTGATGCAAAGCCTGAAGTACAAATATAAAGGATTAATGTCTGGCGATCTAGCTGGTCCCATCTTTGTGGGAATTGCCATGGAGATGACGCTTGAATGAGCTGTTGACATTTCCAGTCTCCTCAAGATTCTTTTACCAGGATCCTACCGCTGTCTTTGAGGGAGGAAATGTTTTGCATTTTCGTCTGTATCTCCTTTCCATTCTAAAATTTGACTCAAACTCATGAAGCCACAGGACACATTTTACTTTTTCACCAACTCTTTCATATTTTTGAACGTACATTAAAACCAATTCAGTGCTGGTGCCTGTTTGGCGCCAAGGGGCGCGCGTCAAATTTGGGTATGGTTTCATTTCTGGACACAGCTTGGCGGTCAGTTGTTCTATCGTATTGCATTTGGTATCAAACAAAACTTTAATGATTTTCCAATCATTTGCAAAAAGAAATGCTTGATTCAATGTATAACCGTTTTTCCGCTAGTTCAATTCTTTACCGTTCAGTCTATATATATTTTTAAAATCACCCTTTAATAATGGAGTAATGACTAATCTACTGTCCAGTTTGAAAGACTGTCTCTGCTTCAGTAATTGCTGGCAAAGGGGTGGGGTGGAGGGGGGGGGGTGGCATCAACCCTGCATTGCACAACATTAATTGTGTTGGGTCCATGTGACGCTTCAGTTGTAAGCAGGTCAGGTTTGGTTTGAGAACGCAGGATTTTCCTACTTTTCTCTGAAAGCTCACTGACATCCCTGATATTATTATCTCCTTATTTGCCATTCATTTTATTACAATTTTTATGATATCACACACACACTCACACACACACACACACACACACACACACACACACACACACACACACACACACACACACACTCTCTCTCTCTCTCTC